>MU716220.1:20423-70270 GCA_026770625.1 Nicotiana glauca
AAGGAGGCCATCCACTTGGAAGAACCAAGATATCTCAAATAGGGCATAAATAGGAAAGCAATGTACCGGGCCAAATGGTCGAACGAACCGTGCCCATATGAAGCAATCGAGCCCTTAACAACAAAAACATGTATATTTGTTCCAAGTAATTGAAGAATATAAAGAATACCTTTTAATCAAAGCATTTCACGCTTTAAAGGAAACCCGACGTCCTAGCAAAAGGAACTCCTCCGTCAAAAAGGTTCCAAACTAATAAGGTTCCCAACTCCTCCGTCAAAACTTTGGCACACACATGCCTCCCGCGTCAGAACTCCAAACTAATAAGCCCTCAATGAGGAAACATAAAAATCATGAAACATCTCCAAGGCCGTAAGTGCTCTGAACACTCAGGGACTAGTGTCAAAATCTCAAAAATTGAATGACCTCAGGGTCGAAATCTCGAAAATCATAAGCCCTACATAAGGCAATACCGAGCTCACGTGTAAAGGTTCTCGAGCTAGAACAACCTCGATGATTCGGAGACTGTCGCCAATAACCATTCATTAGAAAACTTGAGGCCATAAGACCTCGAGCGAGAGACTCGGTCTCGTAAGATCTACATAAGGAAGAAACAAAAACTATAAGACCTCAAGCAATGCATGAACCATATTTGTACCAAGTATCCAAAAACTGTAGGACCTCAAGAAAGGCATAAACCATACTTGTACAAAGTATCTAAAAACTGTAAGACCTCAAGCAAGGCATAAACCATACTTGTACAAAGTATCTAAAAACTGATGAACCATACTTGTACCAAGTATCTAAAAACTATAAGACCTCAAGCAAGATATGAACCATATAAACCATACTTGTACCAAGTATCTAAAAACTGTAAGACCTCAAGAAAGGCATGAACCATACTTGTACCAAATATCTAAAAACTGTAAGACCTCAAGTAAGGCATGAACCATACTTGTACAAAGTATCTAAAAATTGTAAGACCTCAAGCAAGGCATGAACTATACTTATACCAAGTATCTAAAAACTGTAAGACCTCAAGCAAGGAATGAACCATACTTGTATCAACTATCTAAAAACTGTAAGACCTTAAAGGCGTGAAAATTTTGTAACACCTTACTAAAGGCATAAACTCGATCTCAAAGTTTAGGTTAAATATCAAACTTGTAAGACCCCTAAAAAGGCATGCCCTTGATATAAACACCTAATTATATCATTTGGGATAAAAAATGGCTCCGGCCAAGCACAAATGACTACGGTCATAAGGTTGTACAAGCAAAACTAATGCGACTCGGGGACGCCCGACCGTCGCTACAAAATCATAGGCCTTCAATTACATCTAATCTAGTTCGAAAAGAACTGGTTAAATAGGCTACCCTCAACATAGGCAAAAGAGCTTCGACCACATCAACTCCAAATCGTAGGCTTCGAGATACTCAACCTCCGAGCCAAACCTCCCTAGTTTCTCGAACATCGCCGCAAAACGGCTCATAATCGAGGTTCTTGTTGAACCGTCAAAGAGTCAGGCAAAAATTATCTCAAAAAGTCCTTAACGAGGGAAAAATAAAGCCAATAAAAGTATAGTTCAACCCAAGGCATAAGAGACATTATCGCTAGGTCGTAGCGGCCCAAAGCGTAAGAGCCATTATCGCCAGCTCATACAAATTTAAAAACTTGAGCGTTGATTAAGCTCGAGTCGAAACCCGACTCAGAGACTGAACCCAAAATAGTTAACTACGTGTGCCTAAGGGCTAAGCGTAAGAGTCATTGTCGCCAGCCCACACAAATTTGAAAACTTGAGGGTCGATTGAGCTCGAGTCGAAACTCGACTTAGATATTGAACCCAAAATACTTAACTACATATTCCCAAGGGCAAAGCATAAGAGCCATTGTCACTAGCCCACACAAATTTGAAAACTTGAGGGTCGATTGAGCTCAAGTTGAAACCTGAATCGGAGACTGAACCCAAAAATAGTTAACTATATATGCCTAAAGGCAAAGCGTAAGAGCAATGGTCGCCAGCCCAATGAGCCTCAAGGCCACACACATAAAAGTTCTCTTCGACCCAAGGCGTAAGAGCCATTGTCGCCAGCCCGTGCAAACATAAAGACTTAAGGGTCAAATGAGCTCGAGTCGAAACCCAACTCTAAGACTAAACCCAAAGAAACTGGTTGAAACATGTTCGAAAGCAAAAGCATAAGGGCTCAAACACTAGCTTGTACTGAAGGTCACATCGACCGAAAGCGTAAGAGACTACGAGCCAGCCTAATTATCCTTAGGGTCATACGATGAATCTAAGGATTCCTGCCAACTCAAAGACCAGTTCACCTAGCCAAATTCGAGACAGGACGGGATAGAAAATCATGAGGTTCCCACTTATACACACATATGATAAAAAAGCCTTCTTATGGACCACATGAGAGACATTTAGAAAGTACCAAAAAAACCCCTTACCAAGAGAAAAGCAAACAGAATCCTAGCCGATCATCGAGCCTACGTATTTGATGGCTCCACCAAAGGTTTCACCCCAACAACTACTAGTCCTTCAGTGGCCCCTCTTCGATGGAATCTTCCCCTCTAAGGGCTCTGCCTTTATTTTTATTGCCTACTGAGCCACCACTCGACACGCCTCCGAGTGCAAGCGAAGCAGCATCTTTCTACTCTAGGTTCTTCACCCTCTCAAGCTCGGCCGACAGAATGATATCTCCCGCATGTAAATCCCCAAACGTGTGCCTCTGAGATCCCAATAGAGCGTGAATCACATTTTGATTTAATTTTGGACTGTCCTCCTCAAGCGCCCTCCCGACATGAGCACTTGTCGCGATGACATCCTCATTATGCAAAGATATAAGTGCCTCAGCTTCTGTTTTGATCCCGAATAATGCAGCTACCAGCTCAAATGGAGACCACTGTACCTGTGACTATCCTCCCTCGCATTGCTAAGCTAACGCCTGACCAAGGTCACTTTCTCTCGGAGGGCTCCCTCTCGAAAGTTTTTTCCCTCACATGTCATTTGAGTTTGGACATTTCGGAGTCTCTGCCCCGGAGAGCTTCCCTCAGTAGATCACTTTCCTTTTTAAATTGTACGAACCAAATCCAAGACTTTAAAATACTAGGATCTGGCAAACCATTCATATTATGGAAAATGGGGACTAGGTAACCTATTTAGTAAGGCGGGCATTCTAATGCTTATGACATGTCACCTCATCCTGATACCGGGTGAAAGTCTTGCTATATAGTGCCTTGGCTTGAAGCCACGAAAAAACATAAGTTAGAAAGACAAAGATCAGAGCAGTCCAGAGTAGTAGATAGGATTTGTGAAAATTAACCGCTTGCAAAGCCTGCTCATCTCACCAAAGACAAGTGAAGCACCGATCTTAGGAATTCCCTCGGGAATGGTTGGGATCCTCTCGAGCGCATCTCCGTATTTGACTGGTATCCCTATGACAGAGGGTTTGTCATACAGGGCATCTTGAACTCACTTAGGAGGTAGGGTCGTTCCTTGAGGGGAATCGATCATGTCCAGAACACTAACAGGACTAATCGGGGCCGTCCCTTGTCCATTTAGGGCCCCAGAGCTATGCCCCTCCGAACCACCTACCAAAAGCACCTCCGCCTGAGGGGAACCCCAACCACTAGCCAGCTCGGGGGTAGTACTTGATACCCATCAATTGTCTCTCCGCTATGAAGCTGGACCAAAATGACATCCTGCTTGGGCTCAGAAGCCAACACATCTACGGCCCAAGGATTGGCCAGGTTTATACATCTCTCAGGGGCTGTCGAGAAGCTATTTTCCCCCTCATCTTCAACTCAAGGATTTCTCGCCATTTTTAGAGTCAGAGTTGTCGGGTCGGCCTTGGATTTTTTTGCCTTAACCTTATTTGATTTCGATGGTCCTTGCGATGAATCCCTTTGTCTTTTCTTCCCCTCGTCAGGTACTAAAGCAACCTCATCGTCAGGCAATACTCCCTTCATCTAAGGGACTTCCCCCAGACCTACACAAATGCATAGGGTAAACACAAGGAGTGAGAACGCTACTAACAGTGCTTTTAGATCGAAGAATACGACTACAATTTGTGTAGGAGCTCACCATGGTCCTTTGTTTCCCACCGAGCTTGAGATAAAACACACCACGCTCGCTCGGTATACGAGCATATTGAGTACATATGGCTGACCCAATTATGGAGGTTTGAAATTGCTCCAAGGTAAATTATTGCGGCTACAGTGATAAGAAAAATTAAGTGCTTGAAAGAATATAGTTAAAGAGAATCAAGTGAAGGCTAGATAACGTGTCTAATTACAATCCACAGTCCACCTCTCGCGGAATGGCATCTTTTTTGCCGGGATCAGGTTAGAAGTCCTCACTCGGACAAATCGGCTTATCCATCCCCCATTCTCTAGATCCTTGGTACAGGAAAAGAGGGACCTCAGGGCTCAATAACCAAACTTGATTAGGCCCACACAGAAGAGACGAAGGCTATACATCCTGATCAGATGACCAAGGGTGAAAGGCATCTCCTCGATCATGTTCGCGTAGTAGCTGATCATATAAATAATGCGCCTGAATAAAGGATGAATTTTGCCGAGGGTCACTTGATACCGTCGGCAAAAGTCAAGAATCACGGGGTTGACCGGGGGCGAGGATGGCCCCATCGGCCCTAAGGTAAATGGATAACTGTACACACTTAGAAAGTCGGCTTTGTATGTTGTAATATCTTTCTCCCAATCAGGGATCTCCACAAGCATGGTATACCCCTAGCGATAATTAGCCCTCACTCTTCCGACAACCATTACCAAACTAATATACTAAGTCATGGGCTCATGATGCTCTAGCTTCAATGAAGGCCTCTCGACCTTGAAATCAAAAGCCATCACAAAAGATCCTGGGACGTATTCCTCAGCACGAGGAGGTATGGCTGCTTTACCTTGAGACATAAGTGAAGAGGATGAGTTTGCATTCTTCTGAGAGGCGAAGGTGGAACTTTTTACCATTCTTAGAAAGTTCCGGAGGAAAAAGGGAGGTTGTGTTCCTCAGAATGAACAAAAGTAAAACAAACCTTTTCAAGGGGTTGGGAATATGGTCATTTGTAAAGAACGAAAAGGGGAGTATTTATAAAAGCCTCGAATGCACGTTGGGGAAGGCCAAGAGATAGCTAACTGCTATATTCAATGAGAAGAACTTCAGGAGCTCCATGTGCATCATCTCTCGGTGCCTTATGACTTACGTCATTACAAAAGTATCGGAGGGGGAAAACATTCAAGGTCATTTCTTATCATTTTCACTATAAGAAATACGGAGACTATCCGTATCCAATTTCCTCATCATTTTGATGCGCCACAAACATACTCTCTGAGGCTCGAGACTTGGGCCGAGGCTCTCCCTCGATGGCCGTTGATACTCGAGGTCGGGCCAGTATAGATTAACAAATATATTGTAAACGAAGGGAGTTCCCAAGGGGTGAAGCTATAGCCAACAAAGCCTGTTAGGCTAGTCTGAGCCCATATCGTAATGTCAACTAGATGTCCCATCTCCGTATATTTGTAATGAATGTATTTTGTACTTTGCAGGGATTCCTCTCCTATATAAAGGGGGTCCTTGTCACTTTGTAAGGTGATGTTGCTTCAGCTGCTCCACACGAAATATAGAAGAACATTCTCTTTGCTCTCTAATACACTCTCTCGATATTATTGCTTCTATTTATTATCTTCATATTTATTCTTCATTTATTTCTTATCATTGTCCATAAAGAGCCTTCTTTTATTATCTTATAAATGTTAGCCCTACCCCGATCACCCTCGATAGCTCGTAGCCAAGCTCTGTAATCGACCTCGAGGCCCCGAATCGACGAGCTCAAAGACCCGATTTATTAGCCAGTCGGTTTGATTATCACTCTATCTTTAGCTCTTATTTCGTTTGTAAGATTCATGCATCTAGCATCAACTGCTTAACAACTAGCATAAAAGTAGATCACATATTTTTAGAGTCCTGTCAACAAATTTATTTGTTATTACCATTTTTGCG
The DNA here is from genome assembly GCA_026770625.1 of Nicotiana glauca. Lineage (NCBI taxonomy): Eukaryota > Viridiplantae > Streptophyta > Magnoliopsida > Solanales > Solanaceae > Nicotiana > Nicotiana glauca. The sequence goes on from MU716220.1 coordinate 26,443, forward strand.
GTAAACAAAGATCTAGAGTCGGATATGTATACCCAGTGTATATGGGTTGTGTGAGTTTAATCTTGAGGAGAACTATATTTCACGGTTTTCCATTCATCTGGGTGTCGTAGATATGTATTAGGACTTGAGGTAGCACTATTGGTGGAGGAGAATGAAGAAAGATATAGTGGGGTTTGTAGGCTGGTGCCTAAATTATCAATAAGTCAAATACGAGTATCAGATATCGTGCGAATTGCTTAAGAGGATTGAGATTATGGAGTGGAAGTTGGAGCGTATAACCTTGGATTTTGTAGTTGGGCTCCCACGGACTTCGAGGAAGTTTTATGCTATTTGGGTGATTGTGGATCAGCTGACCAAGTTCATGAATTTTATTCTAGTTGGGACTACTTATTCTTTGGAGTGGTTGGCTGAGATATTTATCTGTCAGATTGTTCGCCTACATGGTGTGCCGATACCCATCATTTTAGATTGGGGTACACAATTTACATCACATTTTTTGGAGAGTAATGCAGCGAGAGTTAGGCACACGGGTTACGTTGAGTACAACATTTCACCCTCAGACGGACGGACAGTTCGAGCGCACTATTCAAATATTCAAGGATATGTTACGCGCTTGTGTTATAGATTTGGGGTGGTTATTGGGATCAATTTTTCTGCTTACAAATTTGTCCTACAATAATATCTACCAATCAAGAATTCAAATGGCTCCATATGAGGCTTTATATGGGAGACAATGTCAGTCTCTGATGGCTTGGTTTGAGCTGGGTGAGGCTAGGCTATTGGGTATTGACTTAGTTTAGTATGCTTTGGACAAGGGTAGGTTTATTCAGGATAGGCCTCACATGGCACAATCTAGGCAGAAGAGTTACGCTAATCGGAAGGTTCATGATGTTGCTTATATGGTAGGGGAGAAGGTACTACTAAGAGTTTCTCCCATGTTGGGTTTCATGAGGTTCAGGAAGAAGGGGAAATTTATCCCTCAATATATTAGAGGTGCTTGAGAGGGTTGGAGAGGTGGCTTATAGGCTTGCATTGCCGCCTAGTTTATCGAATGTTCATTTGATATTTCATGTTTCCATGCTCCATAATTAAGTCGGTGATCCGTCCTATATTTTAGATATTAGCGCATTTCAGTTGGATAGCGATTGACTTATGATGTGGAGCCAATGGCCATTTTCAATCGACAGGTTTAAAAGTTGAGGTCAAGGAACATAGCTTCAGTGAAAGTGAAATGGAGAGGCCAACCAGTCGAGAATACTACTTGGGAGATCGAGCGAGATATGAGGATTGGGTATCAACACCTATTTGAGACTCCTGGTATGATTCTAGACCCCTTTGAGGACGAACATTTGTTTAAGAGGGGGACATTAACGACTATGCCGGTCATTTTGAGTATTATAGCCTTGTTTCCCCATTAACTATTTTTCCTATGCTTAATTGTTGTTATGCGACTTGCTGGGTAGTTGGTTTTGTTCCAGAGAGGTTTCGGAATGAATTGGGACAGTTAATCCCAAGGTTGATAGTTTAAGTTAAAAAAGTTAACCGGATGTTGACATATGTATAAATGACTCCGAAATACAGTTTTGATCATTCGAATAGCTCGGTATGATGATTTTGGTTTTTAGGAGTGTGTCTGGATAGTGATTTGGAGGTCATTAGTTGAATTTGGCTTCAAACAACGGAAGTTGAAAAGTTTAGAAGTTTGACCGATAGTTGACTTTGTGATTACCGGGCTCGGATTTTGGTTTTGTAAATAGGAATAGGTCAGTTATGTCATTTATAACTTGTATGCCAAATTTGAGGTCAATCGGAAGTTTATTTAGTAGGCTTTTGCATTGACTATAGAAGTTGGAAATTTGTTAGCTATACTAGGCATGAATTGCAGTGCGATTTGACGTTTCTGATATTTTTTTCATGTGATTTGAAGCCTCCACTAAGTGTATATCATATTTTGGGAAGTGTTTCTATATTTGGTTGAGGTTCTGGGGGCCTTGGGTGGATTTTGGATAGTTAACAGATTGGAATTTGAACTTAGAAGATTGTTGATGTTGCAGGTCTAGTTTCTTTATATGCAATCGCGTAGGATTATTTTCAGCAGCTGAGATTCTGTGCGATGCGCTTTTGTGGGAATGTCTGCGATCACAAAGTTTTGTCCATCAGTGCATCACGAACACATGGTTTATATCGCGTTCACGTAGAGGAAATGAAGGAGCTAGCAATTTTACGTATTATTTTATGTGAACGCGTGGGGTTGTCCACGATCGCATAAGTCAGGGATGTTTGGTCTTTGCATTTGCATGGGTTAGTGTGTGTTTGGGTAGAGTTAGTCCCTGGCATCTAAGTTTTGGGCTTACGGTCACGAAGAACGACTTTTGGGCAGAACATAAAAATCTCAAAAATGAGGGTTTGAGTTTATTTGACAATTTTGTTTGGAGCGGATTTAGGCGATTCTTGGAGATATTTTTAAGTGAGTGATTGGGGTAAGTGATTATAATTTGGCTTTGGTTAAATTACATGAATATATCATTGTTTTTATCATTTGATTAGTGTTTGGAAGGGGAAAATGGTAGAAACTTCATAGGATTTAATTGAGGATTTGATGGAAGAATTGTGAACAAATTTGAGTAATTTTGGTATGGTTGGACCCATGGTTTAATGGTGTTTGGATTTTGTAAATTTTGTCAGATTCCGAGATGTGGGTCCTGTTATTAACTTTTGAGTTGACTTTTTGACTGTGGTTAAGAACTTTGGATTTTTCATACGAATATATATTCCTATAGCTTGTGTTGATTGTATTGAATTGTTTGTGGCTAGATTCTAGGCATTCGAAGGCCACTAAGGCAGGGGCTTATTGGAATAGAGATTTGCCCAGGTTGAGGTAAGAAACATCTCTAAACTTAGTTCTAAGGGTATGAAAGCCCTAGATTATGCGTTATGTAATTGGTGTAGAGGTGACACGCATGCTAGGCGACGGGAGTTTAGGCGTGCACCATAGAAATTGTGACTCGATCGATTCCATGGTGTTGTATAGTTCAATAATCGTGTCATTTTCCATATATTATCCATGTTTTAGAGAAATTTAGTTGTGATTCATTTTAGAAATCATGCTTAGGCTATATGTTGGTACATTTGGGACCCATAAAGGTCGTGTTGTTGTAGATGAAGAAAGAAATGAATCGGATGGCGTTGTAAGCTGAGAAGTGGTTGCGGTGAATGCAAACCTCGGTGTTGGTTTGTTATCAACCAAAGATGGAAACAACCCAGTACTCAGCATCATGGTACCGAGCATAGTGACCGTGACATGGAAGCGAGAGTTAGCGTCTTCCACTACATTATATTGTCCATAGATTGCCGAGGTGTCATCCTCGATCGGCGTAACTAGCTCAACAAAATGAGCTTTCTGTTAAGCTGATGAAGGTCGTCGTCTTCCATGTAGAGAAGCCCTTTTATCACTAGCTCTTCCATCATCGTCAATCACCACAGTGTCTGTGGCCAACTGGGGCGCGACACTCATTACCACAATATTTGAAGATGGCACTGGCATGGAACTCTTTGCCTTTTTATTTTTTTCCCCGCCTGCGGAGGAACGTCTCCTTTTTGTTGCTTGTCCTCCGGCTAGGGACTTCAAGAAAAAGCACTTGAACCAAAAGTAGACCCAGAGACACTTGTTCGGGTAAAATCCTTCTGCACCATTCCCACCGCGTCAGCAGGATTAGCAAAAACATCCTCATCTGAGACGACAATAGAGTTATAAGGTAGACCTGAATTCAACATGAGAGAAAGATTAATCAACATCATTATAGGAAAGAAAAAAAGGGTGATTTCGACTTACCATGATTTTGGCCTTCCACCTATATTTAAGGGCCAATTCATTCCATGTACGGGTCTAGGGCGTTGTGACATCCAAAATTTTCTAGACCCACTAGTCCAAACCTTCAACAATGGGTGGTGTCCACCAAGTTGATGAAATAAGTGAAAGAAGATGGATCAGTAACAGCATGGCATGATCTTTAACTGGAAGAAAAGGCAAGCAATGAACTAACAGGTACGACTCAAAAATTCTGGAAAAGATTAAGTCGTTGCTAGAATGATGTCTCTGGTGGCAACAACAACGAACCGTTCCATCCACCCACAATTTTTATCATCATCCATACTAGTTAGAAAAGCATAATGGCCACATTTTCTGAAATTTATCATTCCCCCGTGGAACATCTTAGGGGATTAAAGGTTCATTAATCGAGGTAGGGCTCGCTCCTCACCCATCTTCCACCATAGCCCCGAAGATAAGCAATTGTCCTCTACACAGAAGGACTTACTTACGCCAGGCATACCTGGTAGCGGATACACAACACCACGATGATGGAGTGAAGCTCCCCACTCAAAGAGAACGACCTAAAAGTAAAGGGACACATATAAAAATATGTGAAATCCTTATTGGGTAAGGTTATCTGTTCTTCCATGTTAGGAGTGATGATGTCTAGATCATGGCAATGCCAGTCTTCCTTCATAGCAGGAATATTAGAAGAATTGATAGAAAAATGATATGTGGCAATAGCCCACGGGCGAGGGTTGCGGAAGGATACTTCTCTTTGAAGTCTTTAGTTGTGACTAAACTTCTTGGGATAATGGTTCTCACTGTATGAGGAAAAACATCATCCTTGCCTTTGTTCTTTAAAGAACTAGAGTTTCTGGAAGAAAAAATCGCTGTTATCAGAAGAGAGTAAAGATCTTTTTCTAAAGAAGAAGAGTGGAGAAAGTTGAAGACAAGTTCGAGTTGAATAAAGAGAGTTTGAGTAAGTTTGGAAAATTATGAAGTGTAAATGTAGAAGTTTGATGCGTATAAGTAAAGGAATATATGGCTAAAATCGTGTCCATAATTACTTCGATAGCCGGCAAAAGTGGTGTTGAATCGTGGGATGACACGTGTTCAGAGCAATAAGTCCAAAAAGACGTACGTCTAATCAACCGCCCGAAACATTTCAGAAAGGGTCAGAGAATTTTTCGCCAAAAAAGGTATCTATACCAACTTCCCAATGACACAGCGTTATGCTACCAAAAAATATGGGGACTATCTATATAGAGTAAAATATGTTCGCATTAAATGACCATGTGAGAAAGCGACACGTGGAGCCGAGGACAAAAGACAGTCAAGACCGAAGTCAACGATCTCATTTGTTACCGAAGAGAATGGTAATCATAAAGGTGTTATAAACACCTGCCACCCGGTAGCATTCACTAAAAATATTCTATAGCATTAAGTGTACGGTCCATTACAGAGAATATGGTATTCACTGTCGGGAGCGGCTCTGCTCCATTACTCTTTGCTCTAGTAATCATCAATGTATCCTTAGATGGATGACACGTGCCCTTATAAGTATGAAAGGCTGAGATTCGTTTCTAACTTAATTCTCTTTTTTTGGTTGCATTCTATTAATGGTACTGCTGAAAAACAAAGTGCCAAATTTTTCAGTTATTTTATAGTAGTTGTGTTAACGGGGATGCAACCCCCGCCTCGCCTATTTTACCCTCCCAAAGCTTTTGTACTTATCTTTTTCCAAATCTATTATCTAGGGGTGTCAATGAATATTTAAAAACCGACTAAATCGACTGAATTGTATCGCATCGAACCAATTTTTAGGTTTCTTTTAAAAAAATTGTAGGTTTTTATATAAATCTATTACCTTACCGATAATTAGGATAGGTTTTTTATTTTATAAAAATAAACCGAAAAAATACTGAACCGTACCGAATAAATTTTATATGTGGAAAATATATTTATATAATAAGTTTAAAACTAATAAAGCATTAAACATTCATTGGGTATTGAAATTATGAAAATTGTTACAAGCCAACAAGTAATTAAACTCAAAATAGTAATTCCTAAAATTTATTATACTATTTATACTTAGACTAAATTATTTCAAGTATCTTTATTAGCAAGACACAAAATGTTCTAGAGATTATGAGTAGCAAACTACAATGTATTGATTATGTTTCCTTTCATACAATTTAGATTTATCTTTTTGAATATTTAATATAAATATTATTCTTGAGTCCCGGCTTGGTTAATATCTTTTCACTCGTGTGATTTATATTTTCTTTACTTTTACTTTATTTCTTTTACGTTGCTGTCGAATAGTAGATGGATCAATACTCTAGTTATCTTTCATGTTTTTTTAATTCATCACCTCTAAATAGTAAAAATGTCTAGAGAATTTTGCTAAATCCTTTAAAAAAATATATGCTATTGCATTCTACTTCTACTGATGAATTTTATATGATATTTAAAAAAATATCAAAAATTAGTAATGGCAACAATATTTGATGCTATGAATAAATAAAATAAAAAAATAAGTGCACTATGCGCATATTTTGTCCTACTCAAAGTAATTATCATAGTTGGTGAGAGGATTCACATATATACATTATGATTTTCTTGAAATAATATATAAAAAATATCAACCACAAAAACAAAAACAATGTTTGACAAGTAAACTAATTTTGGAGTAGATCAAAGGACATTAGAATCAAATTTTATGCAAGAACAAGTCAGTGTATGGCCTACCTCTCCCACCTTGACAATGTACTCTAATTTGTCTATGCTTGCGAATCAGATGAATGAATTACTTCTTTCATAACCATCCACTCTAATTATTCCAGTATCACAAGTAACCACAAAATTTAGTTCTGTTTGTCAACAATAGCATTAATAGAATACAATAAAATATAGAGAATAAGTTACAAGGGAATCCCAGCCTTTCATACTTATAAGGGCACGTGTCATCCATCTAAGGATGCATTGATAATTAATGGAGCAAAGGTTAATGGAGCAGAGTCGGTCCCTTCACTGCCTATCGTTACACATTCTTCGATGACCCTCATAATTGTCATATAAGAGGGGTTTGATCCTAATACCTTGTTTTTTAGGTGCAGTTATAAATAGTGAGTGCAACCATCATTGTAAAAGATATGAATTTTCTGACAAGCATACACTACACTTTGTTCAAGCTTTATTCCCGGGCTCAAGATCTCTATCGTCTAATCTCGATTTTGACGCTACGTCTTACATTTCGTCTACTTCATTTATCATTTTAGGATCAAATCAATTTATTTTTCTATCGACCATGTACAAATTAAAATATACGGTTTTACTGATTAAATACCGGGTACTTATTTTAGATTGGACTAGTTTTGGTACTTGCGTATGGCTGCCAGTTTTCCTAGTTTTCTCTATAGTTAGAGTCTTTGATACAGAAAAGTTTTGATGTCTACAGGGTCAATACTGATGCCTCGGCAGTCACAAAAAAGGGTCACGTGTTAGACTATTGACTTTAATAATATCAATAACAAATACTTTCTCCGTTCCAGTTTATGTAAATCTATTTGATTTTGGTCCGTTCTAAAAAGAATGAACCATTTATAAATTTGATAACAATTTAGCTTAAAGTTACAACTTTACCCTTAATGAGAAACTTTCATAACCACACAAATACTCTGGGCCCCATCTGAGCTTGTTTAGGACCACAAATTTCAAAAGTTTTCATTTTTTTCTTAAACTTCATGCCCAGTCAAACAGGTTCACCTAAATTGGAACGGAGGGAGTAAGTTATTTTAGTGCCATTTTTATTTTTATTTTTATTTTTATTTTTTAAAGTAACTTTTTGAGTATTGAGTTTCATTAAATAATTTTTGGCCAGTTTTAGTACTGCTAACTGCTAAGTGATTAGTAAAACACGCGAAATTGTGATGGCTTTTTCGATGGATTTTGTCGGAATTGTGGTCATCGAAAACAACGTAAAAGACCTTTTTGGTGGAAATCAGAATTTTCCGACGACCATCCCACGTCGAACACGTGTTTCTATTGGTGAATTCTTATTCATGCCTTTAGGATATCAATTCTTTTATTTAGTTTCCAGTTCTTAAGATTCTGTTCCGAAGATTTGTTTGTTTCCTATTTCTATGATTTGTCTTTCTTAATTTCAACTTCAATGTTTCATGTGTTTCAATTTAAATCACATATTTTTCTTAATAGTTCGTTTTAAAAAGAGTGATATATTCCATTAATTTGAAATAATTTATCTTTAAAGGTTTTATTTTATCTACTTTATTTTTAATGAAAATTTTTTATAATCACACAAATATCATGACTCAATAAAGCTTTTGTCTCTTAAGCTTTTACGACTACATATTTCAAAGGACCTTTTTTTCATCCAGTAATAAATAGTTGAAATTATTTTTATATAATTTTTCAAAGGGGGTTTTCTTTTTAATTAAGGAGTGAATTCAGGAATAATGAAAAGAAAGACATAGTGACATATTTCACCCGGTTGAAAAAAAAAATAACTCACCTGCCTATAGTGATTTTACTACGTTAAATTGTAACTGAATTATAAAAGGATTTATATGGTCGTATAAATCTTTTGGTGATATTTTATGACGCAAGAGATGTAGTTTGGAGAAGGAAATACGCAATTTCTAAGAATATATATAAATTATATTCCCTTCATTTCAATTTAAATTATATAATTTTCTTATTAGTCCATTTAAAAAAATATATTTCTATATTTTGAAACAACTTTAAACTTTATTTTACCCACTTACCTATAATAATAAGTGTGTACACCCACACAAATATCATGACCCTACAAAACTTTTGCCCCTTAAGCTTTTAGGATCACATAAATTTTTTTTTCTTGTTAAACTCTGTACCAAGTCAATCTATATCGTATAAACTGAAACGAATGAAGTATATAGTTATTATTCTAACTCTGGTTAAGGTATAACGTTAGGTAATAAAATCTTGACCATTGATTTTAATAATTGGACATGTGTCTCTTATTCAAATTGGAATTCGGGGAAACGAAGACAATAGGAAATGAAGAGGAGCCAAATTCCATAACTAAGATTTATTCAGTGTTCCTCACGGTTATATGTATTTCTAAAACTCAATATTATTAAAAGGACTTAAAAAGGTAAAAGGAGTACCACCTCAGTTTCAATTTAACTAAAAAAAATTTTTATTAATTTATTTCATAAAGAATGATACATTTTTATATTTAGAAATGATTTAATTTTAACCTTCTCAGTTTACGTATTCAGGTTAGAAATGGATGGAATGGAAGCCCATCGGTTGTGAATGTTTTCGATAGGCTCCGTCTATACTCGTTTTTTGTGTCACGTTTTAACTTCTGCCCGCTTTCCAAAAAAAAAATTACAATTGTACCCGTTTTTTGGCACAAGTTCAGCATACGGGGCTGAAGTAGCAAAGACAATCACGCAAAACTTAAGCATTTCTAGTAGACAGGCCTGAAGTTCAGCTCTAGAGCTGAAGTTTTTGTTTTGTAACTGGAGAAGTTTTTGTTTTGTAACTGGCGAACTTCAGCTCTAAAACTGAAATTTTTATTTTGTAAACGGAAAAGGTCCAAATACCCCCCTGGACTTTACGATAAGGTCTATATATAACCCTCGTTAAAAGTTTGGCCCATATCCAACCTTGCCGTTACACTATTGGCCCGGATATCCCCTTTATTTTAAACGGAGATAAATACCTCCCTGGACTTTACGATAAGGTCTATATATAACCCTCATTTTTTTAACAAAATAATTTTTTTTGTAAAAACATATTTGTAAAAACTTAAAATATTTTGTTGAAAATAATTTCTTCAGTTGTTAAAAACGAAAATATTTTGTTAAAAAACGAATTTTTTTTTCTGTTTTTACCAAAAAAAAAATAGTTTTTACAAATTTATTTTTCCATTGTTTACAAAAAAAAATCTTTAAAAAAACTGAAAAATTAAGAAAAAAAATATTTTTCAAAAGCGTATTCAGTTTTTAAAAATGAAAATATTTTGTTAAAAACTGAAAATGCTCTAATTCCTCTGTTTTTACATTTTTTTTTCCATTTTTTACAAAAAAATATTTTATTAAAAAAATGATTTTTGCAATATTTTGCGATTTGTTTTCAGTTTTTTAAAAAAATAGTTTTTCCGGTTTTTACAAAAAAAATCTTTAAAAAAACTGAAAAATGAAGAAAAAAATATTTTTCAAAAGCGAAAATAATTTGTTGAAAATATTTTATTAAGTTTTTAAAAAACAAAAATATTTTGTTAAAAACTGAAAATGTTCTAATTCCTCTGTTTTTACATTTTTTCAGTTTTTACAAAAAAAATTATTTTGTTAAAAAACGAGGGTTATATATAGACCTTATCGTAAAGTACAGGGGGATATTTGGCTCCGTTTAAAATAAAGGAGGTATCCAGGCCAATAGTATAACGGCAAGGTTGAATATGAGCCAAACTTTTAACGAGGGTTATATATAGACTTTATCGTAAAGTTCAGGGTGGTATTTGGATCTTTTTCGTTTTGTAAATGACTTGTACGAAAGAATAAGTCATTGCACCAGTTGAAGTAACCTTTGAAAAATGATGTTTATCAATTATAAGTCATAATTTGCTTGCTTAGGTTGATTAACTCTATTTATTTGAAAGAAAGATCAAAACTTAAGATGGTAAAAAAAAAGAATTTTACTTCTGTTTTTTGAGAGGGTGACCGCTGCTTACTGGAATTGTTTTCTACTTTAGATATCAGTATTCTCTTTTCTGCTAGTGAATTTAAAGTTAAAGGTTAATGAATGGTGCGGTGAATTGAGAAAAAATCAGATGCTATTGAAAACATATCGGAAAAAGGTAAAGAAAACGCAGGATCTAATGAAGAAGAGGAAAAGGAAGGAGGAGAAGGGGGGGAGAGAAAGGAGGCTGAAATTATTTAAAAAGTAGGAATAAATTAAAATTCAAAAAAAATAAATATAGATTAAACGGGGCGACTAAATAAAATGTCTCATGCAATTTTTACTTCCGTATCTCTGTGGGAAAATAGCATTTTTCTGTAGCATGTTTCATAAATGCTGGTACTGTTTTTCTCATCTTAATCTTGCAGTTGAAAATCTTTCAAAGGTTTGAAATTGGTTGCCTCGTGAAGTTATTCCGGACAGAAATATATGTGTTGGCAAGTTTTCCGGGGACATATATTCCCACCTAACATGTTCATTGAATGACAAGTCTATCTCATTTGATAAATTGTTATTTGACAAATCAATGAAGGTGAAGAAAACAAGGATCTCATGTTTAGTTTTGACTTGAATTACTTACGAGTTGCTTTCTGAAATTGTTGCAACTTTGAATAATACTCTAGTCTAGATGAAAGCATCTCTCACAATTCAGATCGGTAACATTTTTTTCATGTATCTTGTGATTTTTATGAACGTTTCATTTAATCTAAATACTCCTTCTTAGTTGTGATTGGAAATTCTCGAGTAACATGAGAAATTTACTTTTTTAATATGTTTGATATTTGTACGGGTCAAAGTGTGCCCTGGAATATTTAAGATATGATAACACAAAAGAAAGAATTTTCGAGCTGTCATTAGTGGAGGTGGATGAGATAGGGTGACGTGGGATCACCCCCGGGTATATGCATGGTAAATTTATTCAGCTATTGGTTGACTTCTAGAATAACTCTAGGTATGCTCGAAGACGAGCATTTGTTTAAGTTGGGGAGGATTTGACGACACGACCCGTCGTCTCATGGGTTGCCGCTCCGTTACCCCCATTTTCTGCTTCTTTATGCTTCATTATCAGTGTTTTGTGTGAACGAGTTGGTTTGGATTGGTTTTAGAAGGAAATGAGATACTTAGTCTCTTTAAGGAAGACTTAGTCTGGAAAAGTCAACCGAATGTTGACTTATGTGTTAGAGGCTCGGATATGGATTCTGATGATTTGGTTAGCTTCGGGGGATAATTTGTGACTTAGGAGTATGATCGAAAGTGATTTTGGAGGTCCGGTGTAGAATTAGGCTTGAATTGGCGAAGTTAGTATTTTGGCGATTTCCGGTTGATAGGTGAGATTTTGATCCGAGGGTCGGAATGGAATTTCGGGAGTTGCTGTAACTTCGTTAGGTGATTTGAGATGTGTGTGCAAAATTTCAGACCATTTGGAGGTGATTTTGTTATGTTTTTTATCTAATGCATATTTCAGAAGTTTTTGAAGAACTTAGGTTTGAATTCGATGAGAAATGATGGTTTTAGTATTGTTTGAGGGTTATTAATGATCGAAACAAGTTTGAATGGTGTTATAGAAGGTGTTGGTGCTTTTGGTTGAGGTCCCGGGGGCCTCGGGATGATTTCGGATGGCTAACGGGAAGTTTTGGACTTGAAAGATTCTTAATCCACTGCTGCTTCTGGTGTTTTCGCTTCTGCGAAAATTGGACCGCCGAAACGGTTTCGTAGATGCGAGATAGAGGGGAGCAGGTGCGGTTTTGTGAAGGCTCGTCAGGGATCGCAGATGTGGAGTGGGGACCGCATCTGCGGAGTCGCAGATGCGACTGGAGGACCGCAGATGCGGTATTTGAGATTTTAGTGGAATCCGCAAATGCGGAGCTTGGTCTGCAGAAGCGGAAGCCGCAAATGCGGATCCTGGACTTAAGTGAATTTCCGCAAAAGCGGAAGATTGACCGTAAAAGCGAAAGTCGCAGAAGTAGTATTTGACCGCCGCAAAAGCGGTTTCATCTAGGCAGAAGTATTTAAATTCATCTTCGCGAATTTTTGAAGGGTTTCTCATTTTTTAACTCGGACTTGGAGAATTGTGGGTGATTTTGAAGAAGGATTTCAAGGAGTTTCGATAAGATATGGATTCTTGGACTTAAACACGCTGTTACGGTGTAAATACATGGATTAGGGCTGAAAACTCAAGAAATTAATGGGCAAAAATGGTGGTTTAGGGCTTGAAACTTAAGAGAACAAAAATTGGGATTTGTGGGGTCATTTGGACTCCAATTTTTGTATTCTTTATATGTATAGACTCGTGGCGAGATATGGAACCCGTTGGTATAAAACTTTCTGAATTTTGAGAAGTGGGCCAGAGGCTCGGATTTTGCTAATTTTGAGATTTTTAATATTCTTCGATTGTTTTCGATTGGGTATTGTTCCATTGGCATATTGTGACATATTCGTTGTGTTTTGGTCGACGTGCGAGGAGATCGATTTGAGAGGCAAGGGCATAGCGAACTAGAGTTTTGGCCGGCTTGAGGTGAGTAATGATTGTAAATAATATTCTGAGGGTTTGAAACCCCGTATTTGCACATCGTAGTGCTATATTGTGGTGACTTGCACGCTAGATAGAGAGCGTGGGGTACAACACCATTGGGTATTGTGACTCGGTCCGTCCAGATTAAATGAATTTATTTGGGCTGATTGCCTTATTTGGGCTTCGTTCCAATTATTTGAACCTTTCGGGGATTGTTGTTGATATTTGCTCACTATTTTGATTTTATACTTGAACTCAGTCATGTGTTTTCCATTGTTTTTAAGACTCAATCAAGTTTATTTTACTTTAACACTTGAAATGATATTTCTAACAATATTTGGGCTGAGCATCATGTTTTACTGTTGCCCTAGTGGCTTATGTGATTTTGACTAAGTAAGGCCGAGGGCCTGTATTGTGAGGATACTTTTGGATCGGGGTGCACGCCGCAGCAGTGAGATACTGATTTGATGATAGGCCGAGGGCCTAGATTTGATGCCACGAGATGGCCTGATATTGCGCTTGGGCTGTAAGGGGCCCTTCCCGGAGTCTGCACACCCCCAGTGAGCGCCGTCGACGATAAATGGATCGAGCTACACGCCCTTGCGGTACCGATATTGTTTGATGTGTTTACCTTATTTCATTTGTTTGCCTTTATCAGTTGTTTATGCTACTTCTTGCATTATTTACCTGATATTCTAGCATTATCTGATAACTGAGTATTGTGCCCGAGGGGCGGAATTCTGTGCTTATCTGCACTATTTTATTTTGCATTCATTTGCGTAACCGCTGAAAAGTCATTTTCAAAAGAGGTTTAAACTGAGCTAAGATGTTTCTCTAAGGATTTCACAGTTTCACTGTTTTTCTCAAAAAGGGTTTGCACTGTCCTGTACAGCATGATGATTTGTTATACGTGATTTCTTACTGCTCAGTTACTATTTACCTTTATTACTCACTGAGTTGGAGTACTCACTTTGCTCCCTGCACCTCGTGTACAGATGCAGGTAACTATCCACCCGTTAGCGGGTTGTGGCTGATCAGAGACATGGTTATAGGAGTTAGCGAGGTGACTGCCAGCGTTCGCAACACTGTTTCTCTCTCTCTCTTTTGTTCAGTATCCCGGTGTTGTATATTTTAGACCTTGTATTTGGATTTTAACTCTAATAGATGCTCGTGACTTGTGACACCGTGATTAGGGTTGTGTTGGGTTGAATTTCCGCTAATTAATATTACTAAGTCATATTTAAGTTATTTATTCATGTTTAACTATTTTTGAAAAGACTAGATGGGTTAGTTGGCTGGCCTCATCTTCACGAGAGGCGCCATTACGACCAGTGTGGGGTTTGGGTCGTGACAAAGGTTAGGGCCCAACTAAGAGTAATAACAATAACAAGTCTTGCAACAGTATGAAATAAACAGAAATAATGGGTAAAACTATGAAGTAAGACAGGTTATACAAGACAACAATTAACATTCAGAGAATAAGATAACACAGAATAAAACAGCTCGATATCAATACCAACAACGAGGATCTCCCAGGATACCGTCCTGTAGTCCCTTTCATCAACTGTCTAAGGAGCTCCCGGGATACCGTCCCGTAGTCCATTATATGAGTATATCCGAAGGATCTCCCGGGATATCGTCTCGTAGTCCAACTATCAATGTGCAGGGGGATCTATCGGGAATCTAACCCGTAGTCCCAAAGTAAATGTGTAGGGGAATCTATCGGAAATCTAACCCATAGTCCCAAAGTAAACAAATAGTGGGGTGGGGGGAACTACCGAAATCCCACATCTTTAGTCCCAATGTAAATACGCAGTCACAACACGAAAATATTCAGAAATGAAGCTCAAAATACAAGGCAACAGGTAGTTCTAGCCTAACATGCTTCACGTAGTACAAACAAAGCAACTTGAGAAAATAGGTGATTTAGAACAACTAAGCATGCTTTTCTAGCTAACAGTCTATAATTGCAAATAAAATACATCAGATAAGAAGGAAACTCAATCTAAATAATTAAAGTAAAATCAGATTTTCAACAATTAGCTCAAGTACGCACTCGTCACCTCACATACAAGGCATTCAATTACCCAATATCATATCCTAAGGGGAAGGTCCCCCACACAAGGTTAGACAAGCCACTTATCTCGAACCGGCACAAAAATCAACTAGAAACCACGCCTTTACCACGAGTATCCGACTCCAAATGGCCCAAATCTATTCAATTCAATTTTATATCGTAAATAACATCTCAAGAAATTAATTCTACTATTTAATTTAAAGCTAATACGTGAATTTAGGTAAAATAACCAAAATGCCCCTCAGGACAACGTCTTGGAATCGGATAAATTTTATATTTTTAGAACCCTCGTACACTCACAAGTGTAACCATATAAAAATCTCTCAAATCGGAGGTCAAACACTAACTCAAAACTCAATAACTTGGCCTATGAAATTTTGCCCATTATTCATTCAAAAATCCGAAATTAAGGAGGAATTCATGATTAGATGAGTGGGTTTTAAGTATAAGAGAGTAGAGAATCGTTACCCAGTCGTTGCCCTCAAAAATCCCTCGAAATTTCTCCAAATTCGAGCTCCCAAACTTGTGTTTTGATAAAAATGGATAACCCTCGGATTTTGAAATGTTCATAACTGCCAAGGTATTTGTTCAATGCGATCGCGTGAAATTGAACGCGATCGCGAAGTGTAAATTTTTAAAGGTTCAAAATTGGTCTATGTGAATGCGGTCCCAGGCCTGCGATCGCAGAAGAGAAAGAAATAGTTGTACGCGATCACGAACAGGCCCATGCGATCGCGAACAGGCCCACGCGATCGCGAAGAAGAAAATGCAAGAAATTACCAGGTCAAAATATCTACTATGCAAATGCGGGACGACAATTGCCATCGCGAAGAAGGGAAAAGCTGATCTCCGCGATCGCGAATGAGATAATGCGATCGCTTAGAACAAAAATATCACCCTCCGAATTTGCACTATGCGATCGCATAAGGGTAGCTGCGATCGCGGAGGAGAATAGTCTACAACAGACCTGGGGAAAATCCTACAACATTTTACAACTCAAAATTGCTCCGTTGACCACCCGAAACACACTCGACACCTCCGAGACTTCACCCAAGCCTACGGAAATATCCCATAACATCATTCAAATTTGCACCAACCCTTAAACCACCTAAAACAACGTCGGAAACTCAAATTAACCAATTATTTAAGCCTAAGAACTTCAAATTCTAACAAAACACGCTTTCGATAAAAAACCTAACCAAACCTCGTCCAAATGGCCCGAAATTTTTCACACACATCCCAAATGACATGACAGAGCTACTGCAACTTCTAGAATTCCATTCAAACCCTCGGATCAAAATCTCACTATCTGACCAGAAACTTCAAAAATTCAAACTTCGACATTTCAAGCCTAAATTAGCTACGGACCTCCAATACACATTCCGAACATGCTACCAACCCCTAAATCATCTATCAGAGCTAACGGAACCATCATATTTCCATTCTGAGGCCGTATTTACACTGCTCCGACTACGGGTAACTTTCCAACACTTAAGCTCTCATTTCGGGACTAAGTGTCCCAAAACTCTTCGAAACTCAAAACTGAACGTCTCGGCAAATTAAAATAGCAAAATAAACTTGGGGAAATCAGTTAATAGGAGATCAGGATATTAATTCTTAAGATGACCGGCCGGGTCGTCACAGTATGATTGTCAAATATATGTTGAAACGATAATACTCCGAAAACTTAAGTGCGTTCATAACGTAAGTAACTCTCGATATTTGGTCGAATAACTCCTTTTGTTCCTTCTCAGCTTTCTTTAAACGTACAAAATTACTTTTTCTGGTCTTTCTGCCCCTTGTTACGTGCATACTTAGCTTATATTAGATCCCACGCATGCCATAATTTTTGTACAACTTATATGGTCTCGAATATTACTTTTGATTTACTTCCAATTCATTAGCCACGGTAGGTGTCACTTTCTTATGGAGTGCATACAATATTTTTATGAAACTATTGTTACAAGATCATTTCCTCTCTAGGTCATTTAGCCTTCCTTATTTCCTCAGCTAGACTTTCGTTGTAGTATTTATGGAGGATCTTCTGACTCTTGTAAACATGTGAGCATATTATATTGTATACTCGACGAAATTTTTATATGTCTTCCCTCACCTATAATTATTTGTAATTACTTAACTACATGCCCTTGTACTTGTAGGGTTGCTTTTGAGCTGATATTTTGATTGTCTTTCCAATGACACTCTCTTTTATTCCCGTAACATTCATACGGTCCCTTTAATAACTCGGACTCCTATCTGAATATATCTCAAGTATTATAATGACATTACTACGAGGTTGAATTCAATATATTGGGTTTTACTATGTTTATCTTGCATGATCTACTGATTCATTTGTAACCACTTCTCTAGCCATAACTAGGCTCTTTCTGAATCAACTGGAAACTACTCGTTGGCCCATTCTCATATCAATTTTCCACATAATTTTTCTTCGGATTATTCCTTTTGTATTAATTTACCTCTCGTATTAGCTCCCTATTTATAAAAAAAAATTCTGGGCTGAAACCCTTACTGCCTCTCCTTGACTTTGTGCTTGCATAATGTTTTGGAATCGTAGCATATTTGTAAGATTTGAATAAGTGCAATCTCATCCCTTTATCATTTTTTATCACATTCTTCCTTTACCATTTCATAATTACTAGAACCACTTAATTCTGACTTAATGCCATATCACTCCATATTCCCATCCTTTAGGGGAGTACTAAGAGTTGGAGCTTCGACGACCTACCTGTAGATGTTTTACCTCTTCATCTTTGGCGTCTTTTCACATTATTGATGACCCTTACTCGCCTTGCGGCAATTCTTCTGTACCAAGGATAATAAAATTCCTTGCTCGCGAGGGTGACACTTAGTATAACTGGAACATACAGTCCCTTATGCTTAACTTTACTCAAATTGCTTGCTTTAGGGAAGCGTCTTCCTGAATAACCATCCTTTGAATTTCTCATGAATCTTCTTCTATTGTCCATTCTATTATCATCGGAACGAAATATAAAATTGTCATGAAACCGACTATTATCAAATCACTCAGATCCTACTTCATATTTAGTTTATCTTGGTCATCAGTCTACACTGATTTCTATTACTCTAGGGTATGAATTTTCCTTTTAGTATATGTTAGAGTCACTGATGACATCCAAATCCACAACTAAAAAGTAAATGGACATGGTCACATATAATATAATTTACCCAACTATGCAGTCAGGGTTGAATCACACAGAGAACAATATGTATGTGATTAGGAATGTAAGAGAATTATCACTTATCGTGCAATGCCAAACACTAAGAATTTGGTTTAGAAAATGTTTATAGCTAAATACAGAAATATAAACTAACCCAAAAAGCAAGTAAAATTATCAATGTCTACAAGTATAGTTGCATCGGGAATTACACTCTGGTAACTATCCAATGTATTTCACGATTTTACAAATATGAGCGAGTTTATGTTAATTAGCCACGGGTAATAATTCTTAATTAGCTTCTTCCGAAGACTAACAAGACTTCCTAATTGAATTATCCCTAATATAATTAAGATATTAAGCACTCCCGGATATGGCTACAAGTAGTTTAATCCTATCTCTAGGTAAAATCTGTAAAATGAGGGTTAACACCTCAAGTTCTTGTTAATTAATCTTTTCCAACCCCAAATTATCTTTTCCAAAATTAATTCGGAGTTAATGGGCGAGTCCTAGTTAGCTAATCCCTTTGGAAACATTAAAGAGCAAGCATAATTAAAATTAAAAAATAAGGCATATGTTCAGATGCAGCTTCAATTCATTAAAGTTGAATCGAAGAGTATTCGTATGCACTCACAGATTCCTTCTAGATTCTAGTTTCATCTATGGTTGGCGATTAACCAAAGAATAGAAACAGTGGATTGGCTTGCTAAATTTGGTATTCAAATTTAGGCAGAGTGTATTTTCTATGAAAAAGCTGAGGAAACATTTGATCATCTCTATTTAGGTTGTCATAGTACCAACAAACTACGGGAAAGGATATTGAAATTGATGGGGCATACAAGGCTGATAGGGGAATAGAACCGTGAGTCGATATGGATTAGTAACATGGCAAAGAAGAAAGAATGTAAGACATAAATGACCATGACAGCATTTGCAATGGTTGTGTACTGCATATGGCGTGAAAGAAACTCAATGCAATTCAACAAGGGGAGATACAATATTGATGAAGTTTGTAAGGAAATTGTAATGCACATACACATACAAGGAAGGAAGAAAATCAAATGGAGGCCAGGATTAGACTTTGTAAATAAACTGCCTTAGTATACATGTTTTTTAGTATTACATACATAGTCTAGTTATAATTTGTAATAGAGATTAGAGATTAATGGTCAGCGTTAATCTGGGTATTTAATGTCAATTTTGATGAAATAAAAGCAATTTTTCGTCAAAAAAAAAGGAATAATTAAAATAACAATAACTCACTTCATAAAGAATAAAAATCATTCAATACATAAGCACAACAAGGTATTTAATCCATACTTTAAACATGAATATTTCCATAAACAAGATTCAAGTGTTGGAAATAAATACTACACTAAATGGACATGGTCGCATGCAATATAATTTATCCAACTATGAGTCGGGGTCTAATCCCACAGAGATAAATATGTAGGCGATTAGGAATGTATGAGAATTTTATCACTTATCGTGCAATGCCGAACGCTAAGAATTTGGTTTAGAAAATATTTATACCTAAATGCAGAAATGTAAACTAACCTAGAAAGTAAGTAAAATGATCAATGCCTACAAGTATGGTTGCATTGGGAATTACACTCAGGTAACGATCCAATGTATTTCATAATTTTACAAATATGAGCGAGTTCATGTTAATTAGCCAGGGGTAATAATTCTTAATTAGCTTCTTCTGAAGACTAACAAGACTTCCTAATTGAATTATCCCTAAAAAAAATTAAGGGATTAAGCACTCCCAGATATGGCTACAAATAGTTCAATCCTATCCCTAGGTAGAATCTATAAAATGAGGGTTAACACCTCAAGTTCTTGTTAATTAATCTTTCCCAACCCCAAATTATCTTTTCCAAAATTAATTCGGAGTTAATGGTTGAGTCTTAGGGTTAGCTAATCCCTTTGAAAATATTAAAGAACAAGAATGATTTAAATAACAATAACTCACTTCATAAAAGAATAAATCCATTTAATACATAAACACAACAAGGTATTTAATCCACACTTTAAACATGAATATTTCCATAAATAAGATTAATGTATTAGAAATAAATACTACACACTTAAATATTCAATACAAAGCAAGAAAATAAAGAAATAAACATAAATGGGTGAGAAATCCTTAACCACAAGCTTCAAATCTTCAAGACCCAAGTGTGTGTGCAAAACCCTAGCTTCCACGTTGTTCTCTCTTAGTCTAAGAACTAAAAATTGCTAAATATGTTCAGAGATTGTCCAAAGATCCTGCTAGGTCAAGTATTTGTGGGTCTGGGAATAAGAAAATGTGAAATGCCTAATTTTTCCAGGTCTGATGCCCGTTGACCGCATCTGCAGATGAATTTTCGCAAATGCGGATACCTTATCATAGAAGTGGAATGTTGGAATATTCTTGACACCGTATATGCGGACTCCAAAAGCGCAGATGCGCTACCATAGAAGCAGAAAACTATTCGCAGATGCGATTCCTTAGAAAAGGCCCAGCTCCGCAGATGCGTGTCAACTCCCGCAGATGCGAGGTCAGTTTTGCGACCACTCTTCTGCAGATGCGGAATCACTGGAGAATTTTTCATTGTTTTCACCCTCTTTTGCTCAATTTCACTTCATTTCAATTCAAATCACTTTGTAGTATCATTTACTTGAAAATCTAAAAATACACACCATAAATGACCTCATATTATAGTTAAAGGACATAAAAGCTAAGGAAAAGAGACTAGATTGAGTGGTAAAATAACCACTCATCAACACCCCAATTTAAAGCTTTTGTTTGTCCTCAATCAGATCAAAATCGACACTTCAATGAGGATTTACCATTTAAAACACAAGTGGTATTGCTATTATTTACAAATCACATTATCCAATTAAGTACCATAATTATGGATTTGGTTGGTACTAATAATTAGGCTCAAGTATGTGTATCTTTCCCGAATGACTCTCACAATTAAAATAACTTCAAGAATGTGCAAGGGAGTTTCAAAAATAATCAAGTGGCAAGAATAAACCTCAAAAAGTGACTCAAAAGCACTAGTCCACTACATATGCTCAACTTACTCAATTTCACCAATCCTTCCTATTCATGTGCCCTCACAAGAAAGAAAGTCCCAAAATTACTATATTTACATTACAACATAAGGGGCAAATTTACCAAAAACACTCACTCTCACAAAGAATTTCAAGTGTTGCAACATCTCATACCATAAGCTTGCCCTTATTTTAATTCATCGCTTGTTCAAGAATGTTCGGTTGGAGGTCCCATAAGGACTTTTTAAGCTTGTAATGTAGTTTAGGGAAGAGTCGGATAAGCATTTGGATACAAGTGACTTCACCTTCCTTGAACACTACTCACATTTATCATTCTATTTGCACTTTATTTCCTTTCAAACCACTAAGCCTCGTTGGCATCTAGTTACCAACATTGAACCATCTTAAATACCTCTCAAATTTTCTTCAAGACTCCTTATTTATATACATACAAATATTTCTCTTTTTTTAATTTTTTTAAATTTTTTATACACATTTTTGTTATGGAGCTTGAATAATTTAATAAGAATACTTTGAGATATATGCTCCTACACTCGACGTACAACCTTACCAATTTCAACTTTGACACCACACCCCCAACTTAGGATTTTAGCCTCATTTTGAATGTTCAAGTAGGGAAGGGTTCAAATGAGGGAATTATTTTACAAAAGGGGAAAGTTTTGTAATGAGGTGGCCAAAGAAAAAGTTAAAGGCTCAAATAGGGTACTAGTGATATTATTTATGCAATGGTAGGCTTGAAAGGTTAAAGAGATTTTACAAATAACACAAGGAATGCCTAAGATCATCCCTCCAACCAAACATACTATCATTAGCATTGAAAGATTAACCGAAAAAGTTCTAGATGATAGAAGTAAACACAAGATTTATTTGTTCAAACACTAGCACACATGACACATGAATTAATCAAGACGGATCAATCATTTTCTAACAAGAACGTCTAGAGCAATAATATTCAAACTAGTGGGCAAAGAGTAACTCAAAGAGCCAAAAATTTATCACAAAAATTATTCTTCACCATACAACTTACTTGTTTTAGTTCAAAACCAAAATTCGGAGGGGTATTCTTGATTCACATGTTACATACAAGAGACTAATTTTATTAGTACCAAATAATCCAAAAGTCTCCTCCTAGCAAAACAAGACTAATTCCCTTAAGAAAGTTGTCACGCCATCTATCATAGGGAAAAGTCACCCGGTTCACTTCAAAAATGTTTGTTGGGAAAGAACTGTAGCATAAAGAAAACCCAAGGAAATATTACTTAAGGAAATAAAAAATAAAAGAAAACAACACTACTAAAAAAGGATACTAAAATAAAAGCGACTAATACTAATAACAACAAGCTACTAAAGAAAATAGGTAACGAAAGATAAGAAAAAAAAATAGACTAATCATACCAAGCTCAGCAAGATCATTTTCTACACAAAATAGCTCGGCAAGGGCACACAATATCCATAGCATAAAAATAAGCCCGGCAAGGGCACACAGTATCCATAGCAATAAAATAAGCCTGATAAGGCCCACACAATATCATAACATGAATACAGTATACTCTTACAGCCACCCCCAACTAAGAACATTGTAGTGTCCTCCCTACACAATATCAAATATAAAGCATACATAGTTTGAGGGTCTCCCTGAGGTCTGCATCAGACTAGCAGACTGTAGGAGGACGACTGATCAATGTTGTGCTCAACTTGTGGCCCCATCATTGTCAGTCACATCATCCTCATCATCATCACCGCCATCACCGGCATCTTCTGACATGAAGGAATACTCCTCACTATAATCTTTGTCCGCCACTGGTATCTTCTTGCCTGGGTTTTCCCATTTGAAGATGGCCTTTATGCCTCTCCAAATTTTGAACATGAACTTGCTCTTCTCCTTCTCCTTCTGAAAGTCTGACTAGAGATCTACATGCGCCTTGGCCAAGGTGTTGTAGGCTGTCTCAAGTCTGGTCACTAATGCTACCATCTTCTAATTAGAATATTTCTGTCTCTTTTGCGCATCTAAGTAACTCTCCATTTCTTCCCTGGAGAAGCATGAGGGCCCATGCTGGGAGGATGAAGGCCCACTCGAAAGTTGTGACACTAACTCTCGAATAAATGCAAGCTTGGAGTTTAGCATCCCAAATGGCCCCTCAGGTGCAGCTGCATGTGACAAAGACTCTGGACTGTAGTAGAAGTGGTGATCTTTCTTTTCTTGCTTTGGACAGCACTACCCTTTCCTGTCACTCTCAATGGGTAAAAAGGTTTGTCAGCTGGTATACATCGATCGATGCTACGCACCTCAACCTCTACTCTCATGCATAGTTGTGTGATCAGTGAAGGGAACATCATCCCTGCATCCCTGTCCCGCAAATACTCCCTCAGCTCCTGCAGGATATAGTACCTGACATTCACAGGAATGCCGTCCAGGATGCATGTAATGATTAATGCCCTGGTGTAGGAGACATCTGAGACATTTCCACAAGGAGACACTATTGATACCCAATTTTTTCCTAAGTATTTTTATACCCGAATATTTCCAAAATAGCATATTGGTGTATATATAAGCGCACCCAAGAGTTCTGGCAATTTTAATGATTTTTAAAACCAACTTATTACCTATTTTTTATACAACAAAATTCAATAATTATTCCCAAAATTATCATTTTGGTGAATAATTTATTTTATTTTCACATTTACACCAAAATATAATTAAGGTACTTTTCGCATATTTTTACAAGTTCATTTAGTATTTTAAAGCTAAATGGCATATAGTTGCAATTATAGCCTATCTTGTAATTTATGACGTTTTATGTTTATAAAATTAGTCCCAGTATTTTTTAATTAATATTTATATAATACTTATTTACCCAGTATATTTAATTTATTTTTAAAATTAGTATTACTATTTTTATAAAATTAAAAGGGAAAAATTAGCTATTTATGATTTGGCCTTATTGCATTTCAATTTTAGCCAATTTGGCACCCCATTTCAGCCCCAATTTGAAATCCAATTATCCAGCCCAATTAATACGCCTACCTGACCCATACCCTCCTATCATACCCAAACCCGTTTCCCATTTAACCCGTTTAATCCTAGCCGTTGATCATTTTCCCTTTCCTTTTTAATTCAAGTGACCCTAAAACCCTACCTCATTTTCTCTCGACCACCGCCTCTGAATCCTCTATTCTCTCAACTCCCTCTCAACTCACCTCAAACCCTAGCCGCCGCCTATCATCGAAACCCTAATCTATTGCTTCTCAGGCTCCTCGGAGGCCTATATTAGCCTCTCATGGCTTCTGCGTGCTAGTTTCTAAAGGTCCTATTGCCAGATCTTGAAGGGTTCCGACCAAGCCTTTCTTCGATGACTGTTCTTCGGTCGTCTTCAGCCTTTGTCCAGCCAGTCATGGCTATTCGAGTTCGATCTTCGACTTTCCTGCTCAGATCGATGGTTTTCAAAGCCTTTCTCATCACCTGGGTTTCTTATGAAACCCTAATCTCTAGGGTTCCTTCGATTTATTTTATATCTGTTCTGGATCTACGTGTGTGTGAACCCTCTATGCATTTTTCTTGAAGATTCTTTAGTTTTTGCTTTCAGAAACTCTATGTTCTTCAACTAGGGTTTCAGGTTAAGTTATTTCAAATCTCTTCTCTGATTCTTGATATGTTTTACTGTGTTTTGTTTGTGTTATCTTCTATATGAGTTAGCATGTTGAAAACCCTAATTTTCTTGGGGATTTTGTTTGAGTTTCTTGGTCTGTTTGTTAATGGTCATTTGATTTGCCTTTTTTTTACCTTCTTCTATATCCGAGTTAGCATAGTGAAAACCCTAATTTTTTGGGGCTTATCCAAGATTCTGAATCCGTTTATTTGTTTATCTGCTTATCTTCTCTAAACTCGATTGACTTTCGAAAACCCTAGTTTCTTTGGGGACTATTCGATTTCTTTGAAATTGTTTGTGCAACTCGTATGGTTTTCACTCAACTCTTTGCATGTTTCTGATCTTCTTATCTATTGTTAAACACTGAAACTTGACTATCATGCTTCGAATGTCTTCCTTTTAGTTACTACTATATGCTGTTATTTTGCCATAACTCGGCTTTACGTGTCTATTACTTGGCATTCATCTATATATACTGAGTTCCTTTTGTGACCGATTCTCAAAACTTGTGATCAATTTTCAAAAAAACAAACTTTTCCTTTGTGAAATTCTAATTTTACTCGCCTGTTACGGGGTAATTGATTCTTTTCCTTTGATTGGCCTCCCTGAATCTTTCCAAAAAAAATAATTTCGAACCCTGTACTTAGACTCAATTGCCCATTGTATTACCTTACTGCTTATTTTATGGCAACATCCATTCTATTTACAAGGCCTATTCTCCCTTTCCTTATTTGGATCTTGTTAGCAACCGTTTGAATAAGAATCCCCTGATTAAAGGGGAGTCCTCTACTAATTTGATTCTAATTTGTGACCATGCCATATTTTTGATAGATTTTTACTTGTTACCTTATTTCTCTACACGTTTTCAAAGATATAAATAATCTCCTCCCTTTTCTTTGAACACACACGAACACAGAAAGCAATCTGAGTTCAAAAAATCATTCTCACTTAAAATTCTCCCTCTTTCTGCTACTTGTGCTGCTGTGTACTTTGTTTACTCTACTTTCTTCTGAACTTTTTGCTTCTCTACTGGTATGTCCCAGTTAATTTACATGTCCCAACAACAATGTGTTTCATTAATGCCTACTTCTGTTATGTCTTCCTCGGTTAATATTTGTTTCTAGCATGCTATAACATGTTTCCCTTCCCTTGTAATTCAATGTTTAATTTACAGGTACATCCTGTCAGTTGTTTGTCATGTATTTGATACTTTATAAATCCCAAACCCTCATATCCCCTTTGTATGCTTTAAGTTATGGTTTAGAAACATGGCAATGCCTGAAATCATTGTCCATGGCTATGAACTGGACCCTTTGGGGTCCTAAGCTTGTCAATTTCCCATCCCCATTCCCTCATTGTGTGTATGCTGAGTAACAACCTTGGCCTGCCAGTATTTTTTATTATTGTTCAGGCCATGGCTTGACCTCCAGTAGGTCTTTACTCCCTAAAAGCTTGATAATATCTTTGGTCAAGGGTGTGCCAGTCTATATTGTGGCTGGGCATGACCACCAACCTGCCTGGGTAGTCCCCCTACCTTTTTCTATTGCACTTACACTCAAATATTAGAATATAAGTTCTGCCCCTCTTATATGAGCCTTTCCTTGGGACCCTGGAGCTCCCTCCGAACTTGGAGACGTAAAGGATGGCCCTTCCATACTGCACAACTCAATTTCTATGAATATCTTGGGTGTATGCACTGCCTGGGATTCTTGAAATCCCTTGGATCTCTGAAACACCCTAGATGAGAGAAGACTTGGAAATTTGGATCTCGGAAGTGGCTCAACCTCATATTATTAGGCATTAAGTCTGAATTAGGCCGCTCGGATGTAACTGAGGTTTTTCTTATGTATTTTTTAATTCCAGTTTATTTCTTTTAGGGCTATAATAACTTGTATGAACTCGGGGAACTTAGTAAAAAAGGGGGGATGGGATTTACTTTCTGCACCAAGGGTAGAGATCCTGCCTATATGTTTAAATTTTCTTTTATTTCTGCAAATCTGCCTAGAAATCATGCCTATAGGTTTTAAACATTCATTTATGCATATCCAAATAGAAATCATGCCTATTGATTTTTAAACTTTAATTTCCGCAAAACTCATGCCTAGAAATCATTCTCATAGGTTTCCTTCAAACACACATAGATGTCTTGCATATAGGTTAGTTCCAAATTGTTCCACAATTTCATATAAAAACATGGTCTACCAAACGGCTGCATTCTGCAAATGATATTAGGAAAACTATTTGTAGATAAATAATAATAAAAACTACATGTAGAAGCCATGCTCTTAGGATGTTGTTAATGTCTAAAGGGTGTCCAAATCATTACTCATATAGAAAGCATGCCTATAGGAAGTTTCGAATCTAAATAGAGATAATACTAGCTGTTAAAGTCGTATTGTTCCGTTAAAATTAGTAACCCCTGTTAGTTTGTGCATCTGTTTCTCAAATAAGTATATGTCACACCTAGTTCTAATTAACACTTAAGTCAATCAGATCAATTTTCAAACAACTGCATTCGAGTATGCCTAATGTAGACTTTTCGCCTAAAAAATATGCGTTGAACCAGTCCGCTTGTCGCTTTATTTAAATAAGACCAAAATCGTACGTGAAAGACATGCTAAAATCTGTGTTTTTGATGATTTATGGAGGCATATTTTAGCCTTGCTTTCCTGTCTGTATCCCATTTCTGTCTGCAACTATTTGTCTTGGTTGACGCCTTAGCATTTTATCCTTTGAAACCTCAAAAATCCCTAAGCCCCATTCCCTTTAGGATTAGTAGTCCATTTGCCTCCGGGACTAATAGGATGGGGACGGGTAGTAGCATGCAATAAGTAAGCGATACCATTCCGTGCTCTAATACCTTAAACGAGGTGGGAAGGGTAGACATAGAAATGATGATTACACGATAACACTATGCATACAATTGGGTAGAGGTGTTGTGCGAATGATCCATGTAATGTATAAACCTAGGACCCCTCTCCCTCTTTATTAGCTTAATTTTTTTTTCAGAATTTAAAAAAAAAAAGCTGTTGCACCTTCAACTTCTGTTTCTTACACTTCTTTTTAAGTTGTTTGCACCGACTATTTGACCCCTTCCCTTTACTTGCGTATCTCTTCAATCACAAAACTTTTTCCTTCCTAAATTTCAGCACTCCTTTTATGCTTCTTATTTTCAATACTTGCTTGTTTATTCTTGTTTTGCATTCAAATTCACAATTGTAGCATGGCCGGGAACCACACTAGTGGATCTTGAGGGGTGCCTAACACCTTCCCCTCGAGATAATTTTGAGCCCTTACCCAAACTCTGGTTTTCATCTTTAATTCTTCTAAAAGTGTCCTAATGCACTATAATCATTAGGTGGCGACTCTCCAAAACCCAATTCCCAAACGGGAATAGAGTTGTCTTCCCAAATGTCGTAAACCCGATTCCGATTCCACGAGGAAAAGGGGGCACCGACAGCATGGCGACTCTGCTGGGGATTCCTCAGTCTTTTACCATTTCATGTTATATGTGTCTTTATTTCTTTCTTTATTGCTTCGTTTAATGCCTTTATTCGAAACTGACTTGTTCCTTTTGTTTCTTTTTCTTTAATTACTTTCATTTACCACTTTCCATCAATACCGTTGTAATTTTTAAGCAATTATTGTAGACATTTATTGTATGAACGTGAAAATACATTTCAATTTGTTTCATTCCTGTAAACTACATCTTCAACATCATATTTCACTCGTGCGAAACAAATACTATAGGAACTCTTATAATGAGTAGTTGCGCTCTTCCAATACTATCACCCCCTAAATTTGGCAAAGGCATATTTGCGGTAAAACCAGTCGATCAGCGGTGCAGTCGACGGTTCCGCGCCTTTCCCTCTTGAGTTGTCCGCTCAAGGGTACCTGTCTAATACCCCAATAGAAACCTTACTCCATTTAAACTGTACATGTATCATGGTCAAACCTAGCCGAGTCAGTTATGTTGTCCACATAATGACTCATCAAGATAGCCTTGTCCAAAGTCCACCGGGTTTCCTTGAAACCCAAATAGACACCTCTATGGTTCTGTGAATTTATTTGGAGAACTTAAGTGCTTGCTATGCTAATTATTGGTTTAAATAGCCGAGTCTGGTAGGGGTAAGGGCCTAACACTTTGTTTTGCAAAAAATAAGGCACGAAGTCCCCAGATTTGGCATTGTAACCAACATTTATCCAAGGCTGCTGAATTGGTGGAAAGACCTCCATTCTAGTGATCAGACACTCATATGCAAGTACTTAGGGAATCTGCCTTTTCTTCTAGAAATTCAACCTAACAACAAAATCATAGAGGCTGTGACATTGTTCTGGGATAGTGACAAGTCCGTGTTCCGCTTTGGGGACCTTGAAATGACTCCTTTACTTGAAGAAATAGGAGGTTTAGCTGGAATTCCTTGGGAGACTCCGGATTTGCTTATGCCAGAGAATCGCAAAGGAAGGGTTTTATTTAAGATGATGGGACTAAAGAAAAACCCAGACTTGACTTGTTTGAAAGACTCTTACATCCCATTTGACTACCTATACGAGAGGTACGGCCATAGTAAGTCATATCGCACCTATTCAGATGAGTTTGCCATCACCTCATTAGGACATGTCCATAGAAGGGTCTTCGTCTTCATGTTTTGCTTTTTGGGTATGATCGTATTCCCTATGAAGAAGGCTAGGATCCACACCAGACTGGCCATGGTAACCAAGACTTTGATGGAAGGGATTGGTGGACAAACTTTCAGCATAGTGCCTATGATCGTCACCGAGATATACCGTGCTTTGAACAAATATCAACAACAAGGCAGTCATTTTGAGGGTTGTAACTTGTTACTTCAGTTTTGGCTCATGGAACACCTCCAGAAAGGAGAATACCGCCAAGAGATCCTACGTAGAGATTGGGATGATCACATCGCCTTCCACCAGCCAAAGCGTATGAACTATATGCCTAAAATGTTCGCTCAGCCAGAGGATGCCAGAGGATGGGTAGAATTGTTTGAAAATCTTAAAGATGACCAGGTACAATGGATGTTTGAGTGGTTCCCCACGAATGAATTCATTGTTCGATCCCGAGATGCACCATTTCTCATACTGATTGGTTTGAGAGGAAATTAGCCCTATGTTCCTCTCCGAGCCACGAGGCAGGTTGGAAGAAAACAAATCATACCAAGGGTCGACAAAATGAGCCACCTCAGGGCCGATTTCCAGGACAACGATAGCCCTCACAGGTGCCAAGCTCAGCATTTGTGGCATTGCAAAATCTTTTTGGGGAAAGAATCCTTTGAGCCAGACATGTATCACGCCGGTTGTGTGCTACACTACTCAGTTGGTTGGAAGAGAATGGCATGGGTCAGTCCGGGTTCGTTCGAGGTCACAAAATTATTGACGAGCACGCTGAAGCACGGGTTAAGTATAATCAACTGTGCAAGAGAATTCGAGAGTGTGAAAGTGAGCATCGGGAAATACAAGAAGCCCATCGGAAATTGATCGAGGAGTGGAAAGACATGGCTGTCAGAGACAACAACCGGTTAGGTTATTTGGAGCGGGGTCTAGTAAAGATGGAAGGAAAGTTCATCAAGAGGATTGAAGACTATCAAAACGCTGAAGGAAATGCAGGCGGACATCTGGCCCGAGCCTATTTGTTGCTAGGACTACGCGAGTTTGTAGAACTGTTCGAGGGAGACAAAGATGCCAAATCTGGGGAAGGTCCTTCTGGGACCAAGTAGTTAGGAGTCTTTTATTTTGCTTTAATGATGTAATAAGGCCAATGGCCACTAGTGATATTTTTACTTTCCATTGTTTAGAGTCGTTTTGGATTTGTCTTGTTTTTATCAATAAAATGAGGCATTTAGCATTATAAGTTCTCCAAAACTATTTGTCGCTAAGCCTACCTCGAGCACGACGAGGCACCAAAATTAGGACGCGATTTACATTTTTCACACAACGTGTTTAAATACTGCAATATTTTTTTTTCATGACCCGCACTAAATTGTTACCTTTTTTGTTTTTCTTTTATTTTTATTCCCGTCCCCAAAGGTTAGTTCGTGCATTTTTGGCACCATCGTCATACTCCATCAGATCCAAGGGCCCTCCACCTCCTCCTCCTCCGAGTCCTATCCGGAACAAGAACTAAGGTAGAATGGGAGACCCAAGCGCCAGAAAGGAGATTGAGATTCCTCAGGGTACCCCGGTTACTAAGGAAACTGCTACTCAACTGGAGCAAAAGTTGTTGAAATTTCGAGAAGAGCTGGATCTGGTTCGAATTTTGGCGAACCTATCATTTTCCCTCACCGCTCCTGATGTCAACACCCAGAATCCCGCACCTCCAAAAACACCCCACAACCACAAATACAACCCACTCATACCCAACACTACAACACATGCCACACTCCCAACAACACTCCACTATTCATTCCCGAGCCACTAAATGCCACAAATGACCATCTCCACAACACTCCTATTATTGTGGATACTGTACCCCACTATACCCAACCAATCTCAAATGCACCTGAGTCTGATGACAAAGACTCCCTTATCAGGAACTTAGCGGCAGAACTCAAGAAATTAACCAGCCGAGTTCAGGCCGTGGAAGGTACCAAAGGTATTGAAGGGTTAAATTATGAAGACCTATACATCCAACCAGATGTTGAACTTCCGGAGGGGTACAAACCTCCCAAGTTTGAAATGTTTGATGGAACAGGAGATCCCAGAGTCCACTTGAGGACATATTGCGATAAGTTGGTTGGAGTTGGAAGGGATGAAAAGATCCATATGAAGCTCTTCATGAGAAGCCTAAAAGGAGATGCACTATCCTGGTACATCAGCCAGGACCCCAAGAAATGGACGAGTTGGGTAGGTATGGCATCAGAATTAATGGATAGATTCCGATTCAATACAGATAACCACCGGATGTATTCTATATATAGAATTTGAAGAATAAACCCACTGAAACATTCCGCGAGTATGCCACTCGTTGGAGGTCAGAAGCTGCAAAGGTCAGGTCGGCCCTAGAAGAAGAGCAAATGAATAGAATCTACGTCCGAGCTGAGGATCCCCGATATTACGAGAGGTTGATGCCGATCGAGGGTCAAAAGTTCTCCAATATCATTAAACTTGGAGAAAGAATCGAATAGGGCATTAAGAATGGTATGGTTACGAATCTTGAAGCATTACAGGTCACCAATAAGGCTTCACAGACCGGTGGCACGTCTAAAAAGAAGGATGTAAGAGCCGTAATGGTCGCACAGAGAGCCAAATCACCACTAAAATACCACACTTACCCATCACCTCCACTTACATATCAGCCCATCCTGAATTACCAAGCACCCGCACCTTCCTATCTACCTCCCGTTTACCAATCCTTACCACCTCTCACATATCAACCCACCTCGCCCAGATACTCTTAACTAACACCTGTTTACCAAGCATATAACGCTCAACCCTCTCACTACCAATCACCTCCCACCCATCAAAATTTCCCAAGGCCCAAGCCAAATTTTAACCGCAAACCTCCCAGACAATACACAGCCATCGCTGAACCAATTGACCAGCTATATGAAAGACTTAAAGCTGCTAGTTACGTCACTCCTATCCCAGCCAAAGCTCTAGAAAATCCATCCCAGTGAGTCAACCCCAATAAGACCTGTGCGTATCATTCCGGCATGAAAGGACACACCCTTGACGAGTGCCATTCATTGAAGGAAAAGATTCAAAGCCTGATCGACAATAAGGTCATAGTAGTAAGGGAGCCTGCTCCTAATGTTCGTAACAACCCTCTGCCTAACCAAAAAAGTGGAGACATTCACATGATCGAGATCGAAGATGATTGGGACCCCAAAGGGTCTGTAGGTTTGATTGCTGAAGGGGATGAACCAAAGAAATATGCGGTTACACTTAACCCAATTGTTATGTAGAATCAGCCCTCCAGGGATGGTGAAGTAAATATGTCTATACCTCTTGAATTTGAAGCGCCTCCTTCTGCAAAGGCGCCTGGGCCAATCGAGGTTGAATTTGGAGTTCCAAAGGCACCTACACCCTTTGAAGTTGTTATGTTACCACCAAGGGTGCCTATTCCGGTGGCAATGTCAGCCATAACACCATTCCACTCAAATTCCATACCATGGGATTACACTGCTGAAGCTAGGAGAAAAGGAAAGACCAAGACAGGAGAAACAATTGCTGTGAAAGGAATGACCAGAACAGGGATGGTTTACACCCAGAGCACCTAGACGAGTCCAGCAAGCAAGCCCCAGGATGACCTATTGAAACTGGTCCCGACGATCTTTGGAGGAAAATACAGGCTAAAGAATACTCGGTCGCTGAACAGTTGAACAAAACACCAGCACAGATATTTATCAAGGCTCTTCTGCAGAGTTCAGACGCTCACAGGAATGCCCTAATGAAGATACTGAGCGAAGCTTATGTGCCCATCAATATAACCGGGGGTGAAATGGCGAATATGGTGGGTCAAGTGCTGGAGAGCCATAAAATAACCTTCCACGAAGATGAGTTGCCACCAGAAGGATTGAGCCATAACAGGGCACTGCACATTACCGTGCAATGCGAAGGTTATTTAATCATTAGAGTCCTAATCGATAGAGGATTGAGCCGCAACATCTGTCCGCTAGTAACTCTCAGAACTTTGGGAAAAAGCTTGCACGATATCAAAGATGGGGCTATCAATGTCAAGGCCTTCGATGGGTCCCAGAGATCCACCATCCGAGAAATCAGCCTGTGCTTGCAAATGGGGCCAACATGGTTCGACGTCGACTTCCAAGTGATAGACGTCTCGGCATCCTACAACCTGTTGTTAGGACGGCCCTGGATCCATGCTGCGGGAGACGTAGCATCGACCCTGCATTAGGAAGTCAAGTTTGAATGGAATCACCAAGAGGTGATCACTTATGGCGATGGTAGTAACCCCATATATAGTCGTCGGACCATCCCAAGAAGGAGAATAGACGGAGAAACATACCACCATATCGAAAGGGTCAACGCTGTAGATAAGGATAAGTGGTGGGACAACAAGATCGAAAGTATCCTGAATTGGTGTGTGTACGAGCCTGGAAAGGGACTCGGTAAAAATCTTCAGGGGATCACTAAGCCCATCAAACTAAAAAAGCATAGTACTATATTTGGCTTAGGGTACGGTTATACTTGGGAAGAATTCCAGAGCTGGTCGCCACCATGGTGCGGTCCCTACTATCCATTGGAGCTCCCGATACCCAGCATGGCGAAAACCTTCCAACCGACAGATACTATATATGGGTCAGAAGAAGATGAAGTGTTGGCAGCCATGAAGAATCTGTTTCTGGAGGATAATGATATGGACTGCTGTGTTCTTTTCGAGAAGGAAGGGGAGGAAGGCCCTTCTATACAAGCTGTGAACATAGGAGACCGCCTCAAAAATTGGTCAATTAGGATTGTCAGGGCCCGGAAGGCTTCGGGGTAGCAAGGCTAAACAAAAGCACCATA
Organism: Nicotiana glauca; assembly: GCA_026770625.1. Lineage (NCBI taxonomy): Eukaryota > Viridiplantae > Streptophyta > Magnoliopsida > Solanales > Solanaceae > Nicotiana > Nicotiana glauca. The sequence continues at coordinate 60,995 of MU716220.1, forward strand.
CATCTCATTTTTAGCTTACTTTACTAGTTGATTTTCTTTCCGCATTATCTTTAACTTTGAAAAGAGCTCCGATGTTTCAAACAATTATGAATTTAATCAAAGCATTTCAGTTTATCATATATATCGCTCTTATTATTTCTCTATCATTTATTCTATTTTATACATCATTACTATTACTTATCTTGACGATGAACCAACGATTGTGACTTGCAACGAAATAACGCAACACAAGGACATAGACTCAAAAGAGGATGAGATACCCGAAGAGGTCGTCAGAGAAGTTGAGAATTTTGAGAATAGACCTAAGTCTAACATGTAAGAAACTAAGATCATTAATTTAGGAGATACGGAAAATATCAAAGAAACTCGCATCAGTGTTCACTTGTCGCCATCAGAAAAGGAAGAATATACAGAATTTTGAAGGGAATACGAGGACATATTCGCCTGGTCGTATGATGATATGACTGGTCTCAGCATGTCCATTGTAGCTCACAAACTGCCAACAGATCCAACCTATACGCCGGTAAAACAGAAGCTCAGGAAATTCAAGCCCAACATGAGTTTGAAAATCAAAGAAGAGGTTACTAAGCAAGTCGAAGCCAAGGTTCTCAGGGTAGTAGAGTATCCGACATGGTTACCCAACATCGTGCCAGTACCAAAGAAGGATGGTAAGGTTAGAATCTGTGTCGACTACTGGGATCTTAACCGGGCCATTCCCAAAGATGACTTCCCCTTGCCAAACATACACATTCTTATCGACAACTGCGCCAAGCATGAGTTGTAGTCTTTTGCTGATTGTTTTGCCGGATACCATCAGATATGGTTGGATGAAGTAGATGTGGAGAAAAAAGCTTTCATCACGCCGTGGGGAATTTATTGTTATAAAATGATGCCGTTTGGGTTGAAGAATGCTGGCGCCACCTATATGAAAGCAATGGCTACTATCTTTCACGACATGATACACAAGGAGATCGAGGTATATGTGGAGGATGTCATCATCAAATACAAGAAAGCCGCCGATCATATGGAAGACCTGAGAATGTTCTTCAACAGAATGAGGAGGTACAATCTGAAACTAAATCCCACCAAGTGTGCATTCGGGGTTCCTGCTGGAAAATTACTGGGTTTCGTCGTGAGTCATCGAGGAATAGAATTGGACCCATAAAAAGTCAAAGCCATTCAAGAATTGCCACCGCCAAAGAACAAGAAGGACGTGATGAGTTTCTTGGGAAGACTCAACTATATCAGCCGGTTTATAGCTTAGTCCACGGTTATTTGTGAACCCATTTTTAAAATGCTGAAGAAAGATGCTGCTACTAAATGGACTGACGATTATCAGAAAGCCTTCGACAGAATCAAGGAATACCTGTCAACGCCGCGAGTCTTGGTTCCGCCCGAGCCAGGGAGGCCTCTACTACTTTATCTCGTGGTTTTGGATGAAGCATTCGATTGTGTTCTGGGATAACATGATGAAACAAGGAGGAAGAAGCAATCCATCTACTATCTCAGTAAGAAGTTCACCCCGTACGAGGCCCGGTATTCTTTATTGGAGAGCACCTGTTGTGCTCTAATTTGGGTAGCTCAGAAATTGAGGCATTATTTCTGTGTCTACACTACTTATCTCATATCCAGGATGGACCCGCTTAAGTATATCATCCAAAAGACCATGCCCACTGATAAGCTCGCCAAGTGGAAAATCTTGCTGAGTGAATTCGACATTGTTTACGTGACCCAGAAAGCAATCACGGGTCAAGACATAACAGATCACCTTGCCGAGAATCCCATTGGCGGAGAATACGAACCCCTAAAAATGTATTTTCCTGATGAAGAAGTGTCCTTCGTAGGAGAAGATATTGCAGAATCCTACGATGGTTGGAGGTTGTTTTTCGACGGAGCCACAAATTTCAAAGGAATTGGCATAGGAGCAGTCCTAGTATCAGAAACCGGCCAGCATTACCCGGTATCCGCCAAGCTCAGATTCCCCTGCACAAACAACATGGCCGAATATGAAGTTTGTATCCTAGAGCTCAAAATGGCAGTGACATGAACATTCAGGAGTTGCTAGTAATCGGGGATTCAGACATGCTCATACATCAAGTTCGAGAAGAGTGGGCCACCAAAAACTCTAAGATACTTCCCTACTTACATCTCATACAGGAGTTAAGGAAAAGATTCACAAAGACAGAATTTCAGCATGTCCCCAGGGTCCAGAACGAGTTCGCTGACGTATTAGCTACTTTGTCATCCATGATCCAACATCCAGATACGAATTTCATTGATCCTATACCAGTAAGGATTTATGATTAGCCAGCTTATTGTGCTCACGTTGAGGAAGAAGTATACGGAAAATCATGGTTCCATGACATCAAAAAGTACTTAACAACAGGAGAATATCCAGAACTTGCCAATGCTACTCAGAAGCGCACACTTCGAAGATTATCCAACAACTTCTTTCATAGTGGGGGAATCCTATACAGGAGGACTCCCGATTTGGGTTTACTAAGGTGTGTCGAAGAAAAAGAAGCATCCAGACTATTGGACGAAGTGCACGCAGGAACTTGCGGGCCGCACATGAATGGTTTTGTTTTAGCAATGAAGATACTCCAAGCAGGTTATTTTTTGGTGACCATGGAAACAGATTGTATCCAGTATGTTCTCAAGTGCCATCACTGTCAGATACATGTAGATATGATAAAGGTGCCTCCAAACGAGCTTACTGCAACAGGCTCACCGTGGCCATTCGCTGCCTGGGGGATGGAAGTCATTAGACCTATCGAGCCTGCCGCATCAAACAGGAACATGTTTATCCTGGTAGAAATTGATTATTTTACCAAATGGGTTGAGGCAGCGTCATACAAAGTAATGACTAAGAAAGTTGTAACAGATTTGGTCCGTGATTGTATTGTTTGCCGATTCAAAATTCTGGAATCAATCATCACCGATAATGGTTTCAATCTCAATAGTGACCTAATGAAAGCAATGTGTGAGGCTTTCAAGATCAAACACAAGAACACTACAGCCTACAGGCCTCAGATGAATGGAGCTGTAGAAGTAGCCAACAAGAATATTTGAACTACGCCTGACCTAATTCCCGTTTAAGAGGGGATACGTAGGTAGCCCTATGGGTTCAGTCACAATTTAATAAAAAATTCATTTCCCCCAACTATTGGAACCGGGGCAGAATTTTAAGGAGGACCCTCAAAATTTCGAAGTTGATTTTCAGCCGTTCAACACAGCCGTCAGAAGTGCCAGCCCAGTAAACTGGGGTAGAATTTTGAGGAGGACCCTCAAAATTCCGGAACAAGAAAGGTTTCAATGTCTTGAACCATGTCGCAATCGTTCGTTCATCTAAAGAAAGCTATTTTCTACTTACGTTATATTTACTAAATCATGCATAACTATTGTTTGAATTGCTGCTGTTTAGCAATGCTACCCCAATAATACGCAATGCCGGAAGCCAGGGGAAGACGAACTAACCTTTCCACCTTGCAAAACTCACAATTTCTCTTTGGATGCAGGCACTCGACTTACAATATCGTCAGGTATATTTACGTACGCATATTTCTCAAAGACGCAACTTCTCAGAATCATCAATCATCCGTAATTATTATCCACACACAACCTCCCTAACAGTCACGACATCGTGATCAGCAATCTGCTAAGAAATCTCACTACTATCCGTCTTTTTATTGCATTGCATAAGGCTATCTTTCTGCCTTTTGAGACTAAGCGTTGTCTCCATCTGCATTAGCTGCATAAGGCTACCTTTCTGCCTTCCAAGACTAAGCGTTGTCTCCATCTGCATTTCCTGCATTGCATAAGGCTACCTTTCTGCCTTCCGAGACTAAGCGTTGTCTCCATCTGCATTATCTGCATTGCATAAGGCTACCTTTCTGCCTTCCGAGACTAAGCGTTGTCTCCATCTGCATTATCTGCATTGCATAAGGCTACCTTTCTGCCTTCCGAGACTAAGCGTTGTCTCCATCTGCATTATCTGCATTGCATAAGGCTACCTTTCTGCCTTCCGAGACTAAGCGTTGTCTCCATCTGCATTATCTGCATTGCATAAGGCTACCTTTCTGCCTTCCGAGACTAAGCGTTGTCTCCATCTGCATTATCTGCATTGCATAAGGCTACCTTTCTGCCTTCCGAGACTAAGCGTTGTCTCCATCTGCATTATCTGCATTGCATAAGGCTACCTTTCTGCCTTCCGAGACTAAGCGTTGTCTCCATCTGCATTATCTGCATTGCATAAGGCTACCTTTCTGCCTTCCGAGACTAAGCGTTGTCTCCATCTGCATTATCTGCATTGCATAAGGCTACCTTTCTGCCTTCCGAGACTAAGCGTTGTCTCCATCTGCATTATCTGCATTGCATAAGGCTACCTTTCTGCCTTCCGAGACTAAGCGTTGTCTCCATCTGCATTATCTGCATTGCATAAGGCTACCTTTCTGCCTTCCGAGACTAAGCGTTGTCTCCATCTGCATTATCTGCATTGCATAAGGCTACCTTTCTGCCTTCCGAGACTAAGAGATGTCTCCATCTACATTTTCTGCATTGCATAAGCCTACCTTTCTGCCTTCCGAGGTTAAGCTCTACCTCCACCTGCATGGCTGAAATACCGCCACTTCATTTTTTCTCGCATGGCTGAAATATCGCCACCTCACATCTTGCAATCGGCCGAGGTATCGCCAAACTTTATTTAAATGCTACATCGACTGAAAGATCGCCAGTTCATCTCCATTATCGTCTATAATTATGCTTTCTGTCGTCTGAAATATTGCCATTTTACTTTTACATCGGCTGAAACATCGCCTGCTTTATTAAAATTTCTGTAGGCTGAAATATCGCCATTTACGTTTTTGCATCGGCTAAAACATCTCCCGTTTTTATTTAAATTCCCGTCGGCTGAAATATCGTCATTTACACTTCTGCATCGGCTGAAATACCGCCAAACCTTGCATTTCATGGGCTGAAATATTGCCAAACTGTCCGAGGGCGTCATTGTTCGGAGGCATCATCCTCATCGCCCGAGAACACCATGCCATGGCCCGAGGACCCCGCTTTATATCCTGCATAGCATTATTCAAAGGCATCATGGTTCAGAGGCACCATTATCATAGCCTGAGAACATCATTTCATAGCATGCGAATCCTTTAATTTTGTGCTTCATGGCCTAGGACATCATGGTCGCCGGACATCACCCTAACCGTCCAAGGACAGCATTCATGGTCTAACGGGAACTTGCATCATGTTTAATTTTATGCACAACATACGTCCGTATTGCTTACTTGCAAGTATACTGGCTAGCAATGGCCGTCTCAGCAGGAGCGATCCCGCTCCAGGCCCCGCCACCGATCAAGTTCCAGATACCTCTTGCCCCATAAACATCGCGCCCCATCTCTTTCGAATCACCATCGGCATGTTACGTCAATGTTTCCTGAACTACATACGGTCTAATTCCTGTAAAACCAGGGATATGTAGGCAGCTCAGAAACCGGAGCTCGATCAAGTTCTTTTCAAATCACTGCTTCTGGTCAAAATTGGCCATCATATCTTTACCCGACAACTCTTTCATCCTTCCCGGGTAAAGAGGTGCAGCTGTTGATACCCAAAATTATCATTTTGGTGAATAATTCCTTTTATTTTCACATTTACACCAAAATATTATTAAGGTAATTTTTGCATATTTTTACAAGTTCATTTGGTATTTTAAAGCTAAATGGCATATAGTTGCAATTATAGTCTATCTTGTAATTTATGGTGTTTATGTTTATATAATTAGTCCCAGCATTTTTTAATTAATATTTATATAATACTTATTTACCCAGTACATTTCATTTGTTTTTAAAATCAGTATTACTATGTTTATAAAATAAAAAGGGAAAAATTGGCTATTTACGATTTGGCCTTATTGCATTTCAATTTTAGCCAATTCGGCTCCCCATTTCAGCCTCAATTTGAAATCCAATTACCCAGCCCAATTAATACGCCTACCCGACCCATACCCTTTCCTATCATACCCAAACCCATTTCCCATTTAACCCGTTCAATCCCAGCTGTTGATCCTTTAGATCAATGGCTCCCCTCTTCCCTTTCCTTTTTTAATTCAAGTGACACCAAAACCCTACCTCATTTTCTCTCGATCGCCACCTCTGAATCCTCTCTTCTCTCAAATCCCTCTCAACTCACCTCAAACCCTAGCCGCCGCCTCTTATCGAAACCCTAATATATGGCTTCTCAGGCTCATCGGAGGCCTATACTAGCCTCTCATGGCATCTGCGTGCTAGTTTCTAAAGGTCCTATTGCAAGGTCTTGAAGGGTTCCAACCAAGCCTTTGTTCGATTACTGTTCTCCAGTCGTCTTCAACCTTTGTCCGGCCAGTCATCGCTATTCGAGTTCGATCTTCGACTTTACTTCTTAGATCGATGGTTTTCAAAGACTTTATCATCACCTGGGTTTCTTACGAAACCCTAATCTCTAAGGTTACTTCGATTTATTTTATATATGTTTTGGATCTACGTGTGTGTGAACCTTCTATGCATTTTTCTCGAAGATTCTATAATTTTTTCTTTCAAAAACTCTTTATTCTTCAACTAGGGTTTCATGTTAAGTTATTTCGAATCTCTTCTCTGATTCTTGACATGTTTTACAAGGTTTTGTTTGTGTTATCTTCTATCTGAGTTAGCATGTTGAAAACCCTAATATTCTTGGGGATTTTGTTTGAGTTTCTTGGTCTGTTTGTTAATGGTCATTTGATTTGCCTTATTTTTTTTACCTTCTTCTATATCCGAGTTAGCATAGTGAAAACCCTAATTTTTTGGGGCTTATCCAAGATTCTGAATCTGTTTATTTGTTTATCTGCTTATCTCCCCTAAACTCGATTGACTTTTGAAAACCCTAGTTTCATTGAGTACTATTCGATTTCTTTGAAATTGTTTGTGCAACTCGTATGGTTTTCATTCAACTCTTTGCATGTTTCTGATCTTCTTCTCTATTGTTAAACAATGAAACTTGACTATCATGCTTCGAATGTCTTCCTTTTAGTTACTACTATGTGCTGTTATTTTGCCATAACTCGGCTTAACGTGTCTATTACTTGTGCATTCATCTATATATACCGAGTTACTTTTGTGATCGATTCTCAAAACTTGTGACTAATTTTCAAAAAAAAAACTTTTCCTTTGTGAAATTCTGATTTTACTCGCCTGTTAAGGGGTAATTGATTCTTTTCCTTTGATTGGCCTCCCTGAATCTTTCAAAAAAAAATAATTTCGAACCCTGTACTTAGACTCAATTGCCCATTGTATTACCTTACTGCTTCTTTTATGGCTACATCCATTCTATTTACAAGGCCTATTCTCCCTTTCCTTATTTGGATACTGTTAGCTTCTGTTTGAATAAGAATCCCCTGATTAAATGGGAGTCCTATACTAATTTGATTCGGATTTGTGACCATGACATATTTGTGATATATTTGTACTTGTTACCTTATTTCTCTACACGTTTTCAAAGCTATAAATACTCCCATCCCTTTTTTTTGAACACACACGAACACAGAAAGCAATCTGAGTTCAAAAAATCATTCTCACATAAAACTCTCCCTCTTTCTGCTACTTGTGCAGCTGTGGACTTTGTTTACTCTACTTTCTTCTGCACTTTTTGCTTCTCTACTGGTATTCCCAGTTAATTTACATGTCCCAATAACAATGTGTTTCATTACTGCCTACTTCTGTTCATGTCTTCCTTGGTTAATATTTGCTTCTAGCATGCTGTAACATGTTTCCCTTCCCTTGTAATTCAATGTTTAATTTACAGGTGCAACCTGTGAGTTGTTTGTCATGTATTTGATACTTTATGAATCCCAAACCCTCATATACCCTTTGTATGCTTTAAGTTATGGTTGTATGAATATCTTGGGTGTATGCACTGCCTGGGATTCATGAAATCCCTTGGATCTCTGAAATACCCTAGATGAGAGAAGGCTTGGAAATTGGATCTCGGATGTGGCTCAATCTCATATTTTTAGGCATTAAGTCTGAATTAGGCTGCTCGGATGTAGCTGAGGTTTTTCTGATGTATTTTTTTAAATTCCAGTTTATTTCTTTTGGGGCTGTAATAACTTGTATAAACTCGGGGAACTTAGTAAAAAAGGGGGATGAGATTTACTTTCTGCACAAAGGGTAGAGATCCTGCCTATAGGTTTAAATTTTCTTTTATTTCTGCAAATCCGCCTAGAAATCATGCCTATAGGTTTTCAACTTTTATTTATGCATATCCGCCTAAAAATCATGCCTATAGATTTTTAAACTTTAATTTCTGCAAAACTCATGCCTAGAAATCATGCTCACAGGTTTCCTGCAAACACGCATAGATGTCTTGCATATAGGTTAGTTCCTAATTATTCTGCAATTTCATATAAAACATGGTCTACCAAATGGGTGCATTCTGCTAATGACATTTGGAAAACTATTTGTAGATAAATAATTATAAAAAATGCATGTAGAAGCCATGCTCTTAGGATGTTGTTAATGTCTAAAGGGTGTCTAAATCATTTTTCATATAGAAAGCATGCCTATAGGACGTTTCGAATCTAAATAGAGATAATACTAGCTGTTAAACTCGTATTGTCCCGTTAAAATCAATAACCCCTGTTAGTTTGTGCATCTGTTCCTAAAATCAGTATATGTCACACCTAGTTCTAATTAACACTTAACTCAATCAGATCCATTTTCAAACAACTGCATTTGAGTATGCCTAATGTAGACTTTTCGCCTAAAAAATATGCGTTGAACCAGTACGCTCGTTGCTTTATTTAAATAAGACCAATATCAGTACGTGAAAGACATGCTAAACTCTGTGTTTTTGATGATTTATGGAGGCATATTCGAGCCTTGCTTGCCTGTCTGTATCCCATTACTGTCTGCAACTATTTGTTTTGGTTGACGCCTTAGCATTTTATCCTTTGAAACCTATAAAAGCCCTAAGCCCCCTTCCCTTTAGGATTAGTGGTCCATTTTCCTCTGGGACTACTAGGATGGGGACGGGTAGTAGCATGCAATAAGTAAGCGATACCATTCCGCGCTCTAATACCTTAAATGGGGTGGGAAGGGTAGCCATGGAGATGATGATTACACGATAATATTATGCGTACAATTGGGTACCGGTATTGTGCGAATGTGTTATAACCCATGTCCACATGAGTTAGTTCATGCCATATGTTAGTTAACACAAATCCAATAAGTAATTATCCTTGAGATGATAAGAAGTTAATCA
>MU716221.1:7304-77113 GCA_026770625.1 Nicotiana glauca
ATATATATATATATATATATATATATATATATATATATATATATATATAGTATATCGAATAAAGCTTATATATATAATTTATATTAAATATTATTTATTTACACACACAATATAATTAAATTTATATATAAGCATATTTCCGACCGAATTCGATTGGAAATATTAAATTATAATTTTTTCGGTTGGTTAATTAAATAAATATAAAAAAATCAAAGTTTCCGACTGAATTGGGTCGGAGACTTTGAAATATTTTAATAAATAATTATTTTTGTATATTATGTACAAGGTTGACCAAATATTTGACCAGTTTCCGACCGAATTCGGTCGAAAATATTGAGTCATAATTATTTCGGTTTTTGTCTTGCGCGGTAAACAAAAAATTCAAAATGCAATTTGGAATTTATTTTAATAAATAATTATTTTTTACTTTATATACAAGGTTGACCAAAAATTTGACTATTTTCCGACCGAATTCGGTCGGAAATATTTTAATAAATAATTATGTATTGCATTATATACAAGGTTGACCAAATATTTGACAAATTTCCCGACCGAAATCGGTCGGAAAGTTTATTTTTTTTGGGTCAATCACTTTTGTTGACTTTTGCGACCAAATACTCTTTTTTCCGACCGAATTCGATCGGAAATTCTTGGACGGAAATCACCTGATTTCTAGTAGTGTATAAAATAAGAAGAAATTACACATAAAATTTATTAGGATTGTAATAATAAAAACTAATTGATAATGTAATAAAAATAAGAAATAAAAATATTTTTCTGATCCACTGTCTTTAATTTCCTATAGATTTTCTATTAGGTCTATTCTATTGCAATCAAAATGGAAGTTGAACTTTTATTTTTAAAAGCGATATTATCTAATATGTTCAAATAACATAGATCACAATTCAAGTTAGTATTTTAATATAATCCGCGCATCGCGCGGGTTCTAATACTAGTTATTGTTTATGAATGAATCGTCAAAAATAATTCACCAACTTAGATGTCATCAATAAATATTTAATCATACTAATACAAGGGATTGCAAAAAATTTATACTCCTATACTTGACTACTTGTTATCTTATAGAAAATAATATAATCTTAGGCTGAAGACTCACCCTGAAACAAATACTTGCCATGGCAAACTCAAGTTAACTTCATACTTATCTTTTTACCATTAAGGGATGTGATAGAATGGTTGGGATCATAGCACTTTTAACTGAAAATCTTAGAGATTAAAAAAAATTAGAGCGCTTCACCTACTTAATATGAACTTACTTGGTGCAGATTTAGATTAGTCGGACGAATACCGGATGATTTATGTAACGACTCGATCGATTGTTTTAAGCTCTAACACGTCGTTCAACGGTTTGAGGCCTTTAGTACCTTCATTTCAAGTATTATGACTTGTGCGTGTGGTCGGAATTGAATTTCGGGAAGTTCGGAGTCGATTTGGGAAGAAAATTCCAATTTCGGAAGCTTTAAGTTGGAAGAATTGACTAAGGTTTGACTTTTGAGTAAATGACCTCGAAATCGGGATTTGAAGGCTCCAATAGGTTCATATAATGATTTTAAACCATGGCGTATGTTCAGTTCGGGTTTTGGATGACCCAGGAGCATTTTGGCGTTTATTGTGGAAAGTTGACATTTTGGATGAATTTCATAAGTTTGGATTGGAGTGGATTTTGATGTTATTGATGTCCGTTTAGGATTCCGATCATGGGAATACTTCCGTATGTTGATTCTGACCATAGAAGTGCGTCCGGATGTGGATTTGGAGGCCCGCATGTCATTTTGGGGTCATTTGGTGAAAGTTGGAAGTTTGAAGATTTTTAGGAAGTTTGACGGAGAGTGAACTTTTTGATTTCGGGTTCGGATTTCGATTTTAAAAGTTAGAGTAGGTCCGTAATGTCAAATGTAATTTGTATGCAAAATTTGAGGTCAATCAGACGTAATTTGATAGGTTTCGGCGTCGGATGTGAAAATTAGAAGTTTAACAACTAATTATGCTTGAATCAATGCACAATTTGGAGTTTTGATATTCTTTGACGTGGTTTGAGGCTTCGACTAAGTTCGTATCATATTTTGGGACGTGTTGGTATATTTGGTTAAGGTCACAAGGGCTTCGGGCGGATTCTGAATGGTAAATTCGAGTTTGCACTTGGGGAAATGTTGAAGCAGCTGTCATTTGGTGTAACCGCACCTGCGAGGTTTTAGCCGCAGCTGTGAAGCCGCAGAACGACCAAGAGGGTCGCAAAAGTGGTTCTGGCTGGGAAAGGCTGAGACAGCAGATGCAGTCAAGTTCAACAGAAGCGGGACCGTACCCGCACACGTGAAGCCGCAAAAGCACAGTTGGGGCCGCAGTTGCGAAGTTGAGGGGCCTGAAGGAGGATAGTAGTTGCGGATTTGAGGGGCCTGAAGGAGGATCGCAGAAGTGGTATTTTAGCCGCACCTACAGAACTGCAAAAGCGGTCAAGTGACCGCAGGTGCGTGAGGTCGTAGAGCAGTGTGTTCTTTTAAGAACGGGATTTGGCCCATGTTCTTTCATTCTCTCTTGGTTTGGGCGATTCTTGGAGAGCTTCAAGTGGAGGTTTTCATCATCAATGGCAAGGTAAGTTATCCCCACGTATTGTGAGTTTAATACATGGATTTATAAGGATTTAAACATGGAAATTTGTAGAATTTGTGAGATTTTGAAGAAAGACCTAGAAATCGGTATTTTTGGAATTTGGCCACAAAATTGGATATGAAATTTGGAATAAGTTATATATTTGAGTTCGTAATGTTATAGGTAATGTTTATCTTTGAAAAATTTCGGAATCCGGACATGTGAGCCCGAGGGTTGACTTTATAGACTTTTCGAGTAGAGTTGGGAATTGCTATGAATTGAGTTATTATGAGTATTTGAGTGTGTTTTTATTGATTTTCTCATTTGTTTGACTAGTTTCAGATCTTTTGGCTTGGGATTGAAGAGTTAGAGAGGTATTGGAGTCGATTATGGAACTTCGGAACGAGTTAAGTCTCCTATCTAACTCAGTGACGGGGAAACTACCCCTAGGTAATATTTATTATTATGTGCAACTAGTTGTGGGTGCTACATACGTATGAGGTGACGCAAGTCCATACGTAGTAAAAGCATATTTATGTCCGATTAGACTTAGACCTTATTATATAATAATTAAATTATTTGAATTTGTTCAGTTGGCTTAATTAATTAAGGTTATACATGAAGTTGATTTAGAAATAAATTTATATGGCCAAACTTTATCACCTTGCGTTGTTGCTGAGATATTTGATAAATGTATAAAGGTGTACCTATTATTGTGCTCATGTAATATATTGTGAACACGTGTCTTATAATTCGGTAACTTCCTTCCTTTCTTGTGGAGCGAGCCAAACGCCTCGGCATAATCGTGTGTTATATCACTAATAGTCCAAATATTCACGAGCTAATCTTCCTACTTATGCCCGGCACTTTATAGTATTTCTTATTTATTTGTATTGAACTTTGACATTTTCTGAGATATTAAGGCAGAATGCAAGATCGAGAAACTTATGCTTTAAAAGGAATAATCGGAATATTATGAAATTTCAGATTTTACCTCATTATTGATGTGCACTTCATATCTGTTATGAATTATCATATTATTTATTTGTACCTCTAGTAAATGTCGATCTCAACCCCTCGTCACTACTTCTCCAGGGTTAGGCTAGATACTTATTGGGTACGTATTAACTTACGTACTCATGCTGCACTTCTGCGCTAAATGTGTAAGATCTGACAAGGTCATTTGGTGATCATCTTGGCACGTGGGCACACTTGTTGAGGAGATTTTTATGTGAGTTGCATTCCAACGCTCCACAGTTTATCGAGTCTCCATTGTATTATTTATTTTATTATGTCTTATTACATTCAGGACAGGTATTGTATTATTACTGTACTCCTTAGAAAAAATATTCATGCACATGTGACACCAAATTTTGGGAGTTCTTACTAATTGTTTGTTATCACAGATCACGTAATTATCATCATTCATTTTGTAAATTCTATTTTAAATCATTTTATTAATGAAGATTGTGATTTCGAAAGTAATTAAATGAGTAAATTGATTGATACATCAACGTTGGCTTGCCTGATGGCGGTGTTAGGCGCCATCATGACCTATAATGAATTTTGAGTCGTGACAACTTGGTATCAGAGAGTTAGGTTCACTTAGGTCTCACGAGTCATGAGCAAGTCTAGTAGAGTTTTGCGGATCAGTACGGAGACGTCTGTACTTATCTTCGAGAGGCTACAAGGTTGTTAGGAACATTTCCCTTCTTGATTCCTCATCGTGCAATTTAACCACTTTGAGGCTTGTGCCTTTATTTCCTTCCTACTCATTCTTATACGATGTGGAGCACTCGTGTCGATTGGGCATCAAAGAGTTGCGGTGGTATTATAGACGCAGGGTAGGATGTTTCTCCCTGCTCATTCGAGCAAGTTATTATCGTCTTCTTATGAAAGGATGTTCTGTCATTTCAGCTCAGTAGTTGTATTTCTGATGGTTTGGAGGCTATGCACAGATTGCTATGATGTTCATGAGTTGTTATCGCACAATATTGATGTAATAGTGAGGTGTTTGTTTATGTGTTGAGGCAGTGAATGACTTGAAAGGAAGATTTTTTAGCACATGATTTAGGGGTTCAACATTTAAATCTAGTGGGGGAAAGACAATCGATTTGTGAATGCTCACGCTTTGATGGATGAAGTAGCTAGACTTGATATTTTTGAGTAGGGTGGAATTCTCATTTTTGATGTGGTATCATCTTCCTTGTTAGTACGCATTAAGGTTCGTCGGTATTATGGTCTTCTTTGATTTTTGGATTTCGAGGCAGGGTATTGTGATATGATGCCTGAGGAACGATTGTTAGAGATAGCGGTGTGTAACGGTTCAGGATCGAACTGGTATTTCTAATTTTGATGGCTTGAGAAAGATGATCTTCTAAGAGGTTTAGAGTTGGTAATTGCTCGTTTGTTAAAGTGCTACAGGTATGGATTTGATTGGGAAATATTTGGGCAGCAAAGTATGAGGAAGGGCATGGCAGGAGGTGTCTCGCGGCGGTTGAATTATTAGCAGGTCAAGTATGAAAAAATAGTTCGATAGTTACTTAAAGAAGTGGTATAACCGAAGTGGGAGTAGCAGAGTGTCATATGGATTATGTGGTTGGGAGCCACTTATTTGAAAAAAGTTTAGAGCGATTTGAAAATCATGGTGGATAAGTGACTAGGTCTACGAATTGTATTTGGGATAGTGGCTACAGTACTAAGGAACCTTGAATATAACAAAATTGAGTTTGCTTGAAATGAAGGGGAATGCAATGTGACTTCGAGTGTGGAATGTACTGTCGGATCTTCAGTTGATGTCAAAGAGAAATGAATAGACTTGTACAATTGGTGGATGAGCACGGCTCAGGAGGGCCTACTAATTTCATAATAGTTGTACCCAGTGCAGCGCAATTGGAAAATGTCAGCATGGGAATCTACATGTGGGTTATCTCCTATGAGCAGGTTAGTGGTTGCGTGATTTTGATAAAGTTTCTACGAAGAGTTCTACTTACTATCCAGTGGGAGGTCGAACTAGCGATCATGGCTGATAATTCAAAATGTTCATGAAAGGTTTAATAAGAAAATTTAAGAAGTTTGGCGGGTTAATTGTGTGAGATCATGGTAAGGGGAAAGGAGGAACCTTGGTGGGTCTAGGGTTATGCAATTGTAGCTCCAAGATAAGTGGGGGAGCCCCCCGTCTATGATTGGATCGTGTGGTTGTCTGCTTATGCGGTTTCAATTTATCGGTATATTAGTAGGTTAATATGACTAAGGAAAGAAAACATCATTTGTAATTCGAGGCAAAGGATTTGAGGAATGTGTGCTATATTTGGGACTTATCGGCTCATGTTTAGTTTTTAGGAAGACTTAGAGTTTCTGCTTCTGGTGGGTGTAATGTACAAGGGGAAGGAATTCAGTCGGATGCTTCTTTGATAGGGTGTTCACATGCTAACAACGCACTAGAGTGGGTGACTCTCAACAGTGGTCCTAATGGGGGGTCAGTAATTTAATTGCAGTGTCTTAGGACTTGGAATATTCTATGTTATCATTGGGTATGCAGTGCCGTATTTGAGGAAAGGAAGAAATAACCTCAAATTTGCGTAAGGTCTTACAGATAGGTGTACCGGTGGAGATGCTATCGTGCGTGTAAGGAGAATATGGGATGATTCAAGGTAATGAGACAGTGTGGTCTCGTGATGTGGGTCACTCAGGACGAGTGCGGAGTTGGTTCGTTATGTGTTTGATTGGAGCTATTATTATTTCTAAGGCAAGTCGAGAATGAATTAGAAGAAGTTGGCTTAGTTAGTAATGGTTGAATCAACATGATTGTGGCAGTGACCAGTTTCTTCAGTGTGATGTTACATGATGTTTGTGGTTGTACACTTGGGCTTGAGCGCCAACACAACTTGGTTTATTTGAGAGGTATTTGATTAGAATGGCTTTGTTGTGTAAATGGATTCCAGAAGAGTATGGAGGTTATCATAATATCGCAAATGCTAGAGTTTATGCCTGAGAGGCGTTCTATTCATTGGGCTTTACACCGTGTGAGTTTTCTCCGAATATGACGGTTGTTCTTATGTGTCATGAATATGTCAATGTGGATCCTTGAAAGGGTTATTATCCAGTGTGGTATGATCAGAATTGGCTTGAGGTCTGTTGATGGGTATAAATGTAGATGTGTGCTCTACACCAGGCCGAGTGTGTTCATTCAGTATAGAATTTCTTATAGAGGAGTCTTTGGACATTGGATGTTATTTTCGTCATCAGTTATTTCATGTAATACGCTATTTTTCCAAGAGGGTTATGAGATGGTTTGATTATTCGCACATGCGTTGAGGTCCACATAATTGTGGTGCTATGTGAGCAGGATGGCTCTCGAGATGCAGATCATATATTTCACCTTAGTTATGCTTGGGTTTCGTAACGTGTGGAGCTATCCATCTCCCCATGATTTGTATTATGCAATTGGCGTGCTTGTGGTCGACATTCAAGTATTTCATAAGTATAAGAATTATGGCTTGATATATGTTTTCTTCTTAATTTTTATGTGCGGATCGTTTGGCACACCGATACGGGTATACAGTTTGGATCGGGTGGCACGCCGCCACGAGTATGTTGTGTGGATGGGATTGCACGCTGCAATATTATCATATTTGGATCGGGTTGTACGCCGCAACAGTGTCACATTGGATCGGGTTGCACACCCCAACAGTGAGATGTTGAGCATAGTTCCTTACACTCATTTTGTGTGCCTTGTTTTCATCCCTAAGGTAGGTTTATAGCACCTATTCGGTCATTTTATTCATTACGCGGGTTTGGCAACCCTGTCGTAGTTCATTCTTTCTTATGGGTTATATTCGAGTTTCTAGCTTGTTGGCGCATTGCTGGTGTTATATGAGATTGCGGCAGTGTTTGAGACGGCTTATTTTCGTAACAACTTGTATTGGGTGAGATGGGGTTATTGGACTTGGATCAATGCGATTGGAGTGAGGAAGGGTATATTAAGGATCAAATATCTTTATTCAGTTCAGAATGAGGTAATGGTCCTTGTAAGGAAGAGAGACTCCATGATTTATTGAGTTGCCAGGTAGTTATTAGTTTCTATGCATCTCTTCCGTCATAGCGGTATTGTGACAGTTGGAACATGACTTATATGCATTATGAGGTATGTTGTGGGCATCAGATTCGTGGAATTGCAGTTATTGTTGTTAGAGGATGTTGTTATGGTCAAGCGACCTACCTATGTGGTGCATGGTGTGATTTCAGCGAAGGAGCATGGTCATATTTGGGTACAGTGTATAGTGATTGATATGGTGTTCGTATGTTAGAATCGTGTATTGTAGAGAAATTCGAAGATTGGAATTTGGTTCTAAGGCTTATAGACTAAATAAAAGGGAGGATCTTCAGTCTGACTCGAGCTAATGTGTTCAACCGGATTGTGGTGGCACGGATTGGTGCACGACGTTTTAAACAGTGGTCTTAGACAACTCTGGAGCAGTTCATAGCACGTTCGAGGGCGAAAGTATGATTAAGTGGGGGAGAATGTAACGACCCGACCGATAATTTTGAGCTCTAGTGCGTCATTCAGAGGTTTGAGGCCTTGAGTAGCTTCACTTAAGGTATTATGACTTGTACGTGTGGTCAGAATTAAATTTCAGGAAGTTCGAAGTTGATTTGGGAAGAAAATTCTAATTTTGGAAGATTGGAAGAATTGACTAAGGTTTGATTTTTGAGTAAAAAAAACCTCGAAATTGGGTTTAAAGGTTCCAATAGGTTCGTACAATAATTTTTGACTTGGGTGTATGTACGGATCGAGTATTAGATGACCCGCGAGCGTTTCGGCATTTATTGTAGAAAGTTGGCATTTTGGATGAATTTCATATATTTGGGTTGGAGTGGATTTTCATGTTACTGATGTCCGTTTGGAATGTCGAGTCCTGGAATAACTCCTTATGGTGATTCTGGTCTTAGGAGTGCGTCTGGATGTGGATTTGGAGGCCCATAGGTCATTCGGGGGTCATTTGGCGAAAGTTGAAAGTTTCAAGGTTTTTGGGAAGTCTGACCGAGAGTGAACTTTTTGATATAAGGTTCGAATTACGATTCCGGAAGTTGGATAGGTCTGTAATGTCAAATGTGACTTTTTTCGTAAAATTTGAGGTTAATCGGACGTGATTCGATAGGTTTCGGCATCAGATGTGGAAGTTTGAAGTTCAATAGTCCATTATGCTTGTGCTCAATTTGTAGTTTTGATGTTGTTTGACATGGTTTGAGACTTAGACTAAGTTCATATCGTATTTTGGGACGTGTTGGTATGTTTGGTTAAGGTCCGAGGGCCTCGGGTGGATTCCGGATAGTAAACGTATCGAGTTTGGGCTTGGGGAAATGTTGAAGCAGCTATCATCTGGTGTAACTGCACCTGCGAGGTTTTGACCGTAGGTGTGGAGCCGTATAAGCGGCCAAGAGGGTCGTATAAGCGGTACTAGCTGGTGAAGGCAAGGACCGTAGATGCAGTCGAGTTTCGCAGAAGCGGGATCGGAACTGCACACGTGGAGCAGTAGAAGCGTGGCTGGGGCCGCAGATGCCGAGTTTAGGGGCCTGAAGGAGGAGCGCAGAAGTGGTATTTTGGTCGCACCTACGGAACCACAGAAGCGGTCAAGTGACAGTAGGTGCGAGAAGTCGTTGGCTATGTTCTTTTAAGAACGGGATATGACCTATTTTCTTTCATTCTCTCTTGGTTTGGGCGATTCTTGGAGAGTTTCAAGTGGATATTTTCGTCATCAATGGAAAGGTAAGTTATCCCCACCTATTGTGAGTTGAATAAATGGATTCTATAAGGATTTAAACATGAAAATTTATAGAAATTGTAGGATTTTAAAGAAAAACCTAGAAATCGGTATTTTGGGAATTTGGCCACGAAATTGGATATAGAATTTTGAACAAGTTATATATTTGAGTTTGTAATGTTATGATAATGTTTATCTTTGGAAAATTTTGTAATCCGGGCATGCGGGCTTGAGGTTGACTTTATTGATTTTTTGAGTAGAGTTGGGGATTGTTATAAATAGAGTTATTATGAGTATTGGAGTGTATTTTTATTGGTTTGCCATTTGGTTGACTAGTTTCGGGCTAAAGTGGATTTTGGGTCTTGACAATCTAAACCAGAAAAAAGAATACTTAATCGCTTTCAATTATTTTCAAATGAGATTTTTTCATTCCTATACATTATTTGAAACTTTATTGCCCTCAATGTTCATGTTTAGCTAATTACGTGGCATAAATAAGTTTTATTTATAAAATATATACAATCCACCTTAAAAGACTTCTAAATTCCTTATTTGTGCCTTCTATCAAAGAGATTTAGTTATACCCTTTCCTTTTTTTCTTTTCTTCTCTTTCCTTTTTTTTTTCTCTTCTTCTCTTTCCTTATTTTTCTCCAATCATCGGCAGTGCCTTCAATCATAGGTAACTGTTTTTATGTACGAGTATAACTTATGTAATACCAGTTTCATCTTTTCAATAAAAAGAAAGCACTGAGCTTCCAGAAAATCTACCCAATTACCTTGGGGACATTTTCTTTACATCAAAAGTATGAAGGTGAAATATTAGACTCTTAATCCTTTATGTTGATTTCCCTTAGTTGTAGTGTAAATTGCTGTAAATGAGCATGTGCAATTTTCACTATGCATCTTATTGAGGCTTTTGAATAGTCCCATTACTTCATCCAAAAAAAAAACCTTTATGTTGATTTCTCAACTTCATCAAATATTCATTTGTTCCTATTCTCCTAATTCGTTCAAAGAATGCGCAAGCAAACTAGTTGCCAGAACTTCCTCATCGGTTCCCCTATTTTTTCCAGTCTCCATGTTATTATGGTCTCCTCCACTGATTTTTGCGAGAAGTAAGAACTCAAGGAATACATTGAACTCTATAGTTACTGCAAATATGCAACAGAGGAGCAGATGATTCATGTCCTTCCTGTTCCTTTTGCACATACAACAACAATTCACCTTTAGTCAGTTGTTTCTCTTCAAGTTATGTGATGTTAGAGTAGTATCCCTTTTTTTCTCTGGTGGGGGTGTCTTTTATACAATAAGTCTTTTGTGTATTTTGTATCTGTGAACACCTGATTTTTGTCCTATACGAAATACTCTTACAAAATTCAAGAAAATAGATTTTATCCTTAATTATTTACCATTTTAGGGATTTTTATTTAGTTATTTGCATTTCTTGCATGTTTAAATCATAAGAAAAATGCCAAATATTATGCATTGCATTTAGGATTTATTTTTATATTTTAAGGATTAATTAATTAATTATTTGTTCTATTAAAAAATAAAAATTACAAAAATGGTCAATTTCTACATTTTCCTTTTTATTAATTTTTCTCTTTTAATTTAGGTTTGAAGTAGCTTTTATAATTTTATAAACAATTAATTAGTTTAACTTTCTTTTTCCATATTTTTAGGTAATTTAGGATTTTTAGTTATTATGATTTTTAAATGAAAAGAAAAAAAAAAGGAATTAGGGAAAGGAATTGTATGACTTGAAATTTAGGCCAATTTTACAGGTAAAATTTCGGCCAAAATAGCTTTCCCTTCCTAAACTCCCTAGGCCCAAACGTCCCTTACTCAACTTTAGCTCAAACACCCCCTCTATCGACCCAGTCCAAATGAACCGGTCTGACCCGCCAAACCGACCCGCCCGTTTACCCTTAATATATAATACACCCTACACACCCTAAAATTGGAATCAGTCGCATAGCACTAAAAGTGAACATCTTCTCCAACTGATCCACACCCAAAGAATACCAAACGACCTTCCTCTCCATCTAAGACCAAAATTTTCAGCAGCCTTTCACTATTAAAACCAGCCTTTAGAGCTCTCCAAACACTATTGAAAAACCAAGCTAAACCAATGCCATTTACCACCCAAAACGAGCCAAAAAAAATACAGCTGAAATTTCCCCAAAAAGGCAGCAAAAACAGCTCCAAAAACACCTCAAACCCAGCTGAAATTCGGCTCCAAAACAGTAAAAAAAATACGGCAATAACCAGTCCCAAAAAATGAGCCAAAAAAACCCTGCTGAAATAGTCCTTAAACACAGCATAAACAACTCCAAAAATATGCCAAATTCCAGCTTCAAAGCACACAAGATCAGCAACAAAAAAATGCCGTCAAAAGCCAACGTCGAAGTGAAGTCGCGTTAGAGTTCCGTCGTTTGAGGTCCTGGTCAAGCGTTGGTTTTGGATTTTTGCTGTTTGTGAGCTTCTTCTTCACTGTACCTGCTAGCAATTTTAAAAATAAAGGTCCTTTAGTCTTTCCCTTTCTCTTTTATTTCTTTGCGTTATTTTGTTTGTCTTTGTGTTTAAAAGCATGAAATCTTATTATTTTTTGTTGCTGTTTTCTCTATTAATTTTGTTTGTGAATATTGCTTTGTTTGTTCTCTAAAAGATAGAATGCCCAAATTCATTTAGGTCATTATCAAATGTCAGTAGCTATAAATTACTTTTCTTCCTTGGTGTCGCAAATAGGTAGATCGAAATGGGTTTGTATCTCTGTTAGTATTTTGCTGTT
This sequence comes from Nicotiana glauca, assembly GCA_026770625.1. Taxonomy (NCBI): domain Eukaryota; kingdom Viridiplantae; phylum Streptophyta; class Magnoliopsida; order Solanales; family Solanaceae; genus Nicotiana; species Nicotiana glauca. The sequence goes on from MU716221.1 coordinate 19,467, forward strand.
TGCTTTAATGAATTGTATAACTTATTTTAGTTGAGTTTGTGTTATGAAATTGAAGATTGGAATAAATAGGCGTGAGTTGAGTCTAATATGCTATGAGAAGTTTGTCATTGGACTATGTGACGACGAGGTTGAATCGAAATCATGAGTCTGTAGGCATTTTAAAAAAAAATATTATTGTGTGTGTGTATACTTAGCATAACATAATTATGATTTCAAAAAATGAACCTTGCAGTTTGTTTCCGGCTCGATTTAGACTAGTATTATGATTATGTATACGTTCGCGTAACATAATTGTAATTTTAACTCTAAAACAGACTTGAGGGATGCGTTCGCGCAACTTCAATTCAACTTTCTTAAATAAATAAACAAAGTGTTATTAATTGTGGACATGTTCGCGCTGACATGATTTTTATGCGCCAAACAAATGGGTATACGTACGCGTAACCCGTTTCAAGATAATATTCTTAAATTAAAAGCGGTAAGAGGCAAAAGCACATAGGTCCTAAAAATGAGTAGCTGAACAATTAAGCCGTGTAATAATCACTAAGCGACCGTGCTAGAATCACGGATCCCGGGAATGCATAACGCCTTCTCCCGGGTTAATAGAATTCCTTTTCTAGAATTTCTGGTTCGCAGACACATTAAAAATAAAACTTCCTCGATTTGGGATTTAAATAAACCGGTGACTTGGAACACCATAATTTATTCCAAGTGGCGACTCTGAAATAAACAAATAATTCCATTTCGAATAATGTCACTTTAATTGGAAAAACTCTCTTATATACTCCTTCTCGGGGTGTGTGTAAAAAGGAGGTGTGACAGCTCTGGCGACTCTGCTGCGGATACTGAACCTAGAACTTTTGTTCAGGGTTCAAAGAATTTGAGCTTGTTAATGTGATTTTTACTTGGCTTATTTATTGTTGATATTATTGTATTTTTGTGAACCTTTGTGCTAAAATGCTATCTGTTTACCACTTTAATATTGTTGAATTTTATATAATTGCTTCGCTACGCCACCCATCTGAGTCTTCTGAAAATGGTGCATACGTTCGCGTAGCCCACTTTTTCTGTAGAAACTTTTCCAAATAGAACGAGGCTGGGCAAGCGATAAGGTTGGGAAGACTTTAGTGCTCCCGGTACATCGCCCCCTCCTCGGCCCCAGTTGTCCGCTCGGGTACCCCAAGTCTAGACCAAAACTCCAGGTTTTTAAACTTAGAATAACGCAAAATCATGCCGAATCCCTAGTAGGAACGATTATTTGCATCACGTGCATTTGACTTAGGGGGCTCAACACAGGGGTTGGGCCCGTCTAGGACAGGTGTACCCCAAATATATACCATCCTGGCGCATCCTACGTGCTATGTGAATATTTATTTGTTTCGGCTTGCATGTTGACCGGTTAATAAAGAGAAAAACCAAGAGTGAGGATAGAAAATTTACTTGGTTTCTAAAAATCCCGGTATTTGAAAAATATCCCGAAACTCTGCTTGATTTTCAAAAAAAAAAGTGAGTCAAATATCATATATTTTTGTGGAAAAACTGTCCGAACTACGCAGGTCTGATTCTCACCAGATGTGGGATACGTAGGCAACCCACATAAGGTTCGGCCTCAATTTTTTTTTCTTTTTTCAAAATAATAAAATGAAGGGTATCTCAGGGCTTTGGTGAAAACAATAAAGCCGATCCAGCTTCGGTGTGCTTTAAGCCGTTTCTTACTAAAATAGCCTTAGATTACACCAATTGTCAAAAGGCCATTTTCGGGAGAAACAGGAAAGTCTGTTCAAAAGGTTTACTTTTCTTTAAAATACTTACCCCAGGACTCAAAATTTATTTGGAATTGTGAAGGGGTCACGTTTGCAAAAACGACCATTTTGCTAACATAGCAAGAAAATAGGGTCCTTTTTTCATTAATTTTTAGAAAAAATTATTTTGCAAAAAAGAGTCCACAAGAGTCAATCCTAATCTTAATCCTTCACAGGTACAAATGAATACCGTCCAGGAATCACCGCAAACTGTCATAGAAAGGGCTCAGATATAGCTTCGCATGTGGTGGGGTGATTTAGATGAAGATGGTCAAGTTTGAGTGAAAAAGCAATTGGGTCCTTTGATAGATATCATGCACGTCCAACCGCGAGAGGATTTGATTAAGGCCTTGGTAACCTTCTGGGATCCGGTTCACAATGGGTTCCATTTTTTGGACTTTCAGCTAACTCCCACTCTAGAAGAAATTGCTGAGTACATTGACTTTGGCCAAGAGTTAAGAAAGCAGCACCTCATATTCCCCAGGGCTCCCTCGGTGCAAAAATTCTTCGACCTTCTAAAAATTAGCAAACAAATGAGCAATGAACGTGCAGGCAAAGGGAGTTATGCATTCAATTTCTTGTATTTCAGTTTTGGATACTTAGCTGGGGTTGAAACACATGAGAAGGGTTTGAATAACAAACAAGACAAGAGCATATGGCAAATTCATCGACAGTTTGCTTTTATCGTGGCATTTCTGGGAATCATGGTGTTTCCGAATTCTGGGGGTACTATAGACCTTCGTATGGCCAAAATCGCACAGGTCCTCATCAACAAAAAAGACCACACACTTGTCCCATTAGTGCTGGTAGACATTTACCGAGCATTAACTTTGTGCAAATCTGGAGGACATTTTTTCGAAGCTTGTAGTATTCTTCTTCAGATGTGGATGATCGAACACCTTCGCCGTCATCCTAAGTTTATGAGATATGCTTCGGACGGGAACAATTTCATCAAAAAGTATGAGGAAAGAGTGGCAGATAATAAAACCACCGGAAGGGTTTGAAGCTTGGGTTGCCTATTTGAGGAAATTGAGAGCGGATCAAATCGAGTGGACCATAGGGTGGATTCCGATGACGGAAATCATATACATGACCTCTTCCAAGGGTTACTTGATGATGATGGGGGCAAGAAGTATACAATCATATGCACCGCAAAGAGTTCTGAGACAACTGGGAAGATAACAGATACTATCCGAGGAAGCAGATTTAAGTACTCAAGTCATTGAACTGCACCCAGAGGCAACGATACCCGAGGCCTTAGCTCAAAGAGATTGGAACTGTTGTCGGTATTTGAAAAGTATCACCCTGGTACCAGACCCAACCAAGGGTGAAGTCGATCCCAATTATGCTGCTTGGTTCAAACAAAGCTTTTATATAGAGCCGGAGCCTGAGCCCGAACTAGTGAGGCCTGTTAAAAGGCCCCATGTTCAAGCCTTTGATGACAAAATTCAGGAGAGGTTAGCGTTGGGGGAAAAGGAAAAGGAATACCAGGCCACCATCCATGGTTTACGAGAAGAGTTGAGAAATGTTGCTTTCAATAATGATTTACAGGCGCAAGAGGCCGAGGGTGAAAGGAGAAGATTGGTTCGAGAAAATGAAGCTCTTAGGTCCCAAGTACAACAGTTGAAAATTGCAGCCGAGAATCTGTGCCGAAGCAGGAATGATGAAAGGCTCATCTACAACCTTACTCAAAAAGTGCGTGATTGTGAAGATGACCTTCAAAAAGCTGAGTCTGAATTAGCAAAAACATGAACAAGATTGGCTAAAAATGCCGAAGGGCGTGCAGCTTTCGTCCGACAGATGCAATAACGATATGAAAGAGGGGTCGCAGGTTGGGAAAAGGCAATTGGCAACCTCGAAGTTGAAATGGCTAAACAAGCCAAGAATTTCAAAGCTGAAAGGGAACAGTGGTACGCCATGATGGCCCGTTTGTAAGAGGATCTGTATCACTTGCAAGAGCAAAACCACACTGCCACCCAGGTTTTGGAGGCTAGATCCCAACAGATTGGGCGTCTGTTACAAGAAAAGGGCATTATAAGAGAGAGGGTCAAAAGGATTGCTAACTACATCGCAATGAAGTGCAGTGCATGCGAAGACATAACAAGATCCATATTTTTTGCTACGGTAATGATCTACGTCCAGCAGATAATGGAAGAACTCAATCAGCTCCAGGATGACATAGCAAGTAGGCCCGCTGCAAGGCCAGGAGGTATTCTAAGGGCAGGGTTGGAGGCATTGATGTTCTCTTAATTGTATCTTTTTTTTAAGTCTGTATTTTTCAATTTTAGAATTGCATGTTTCGAGTTTGTTTTTTTTAAATTCCTAGAAAAGGCATGTCCTGGACTTAGAGTCCTAGAATAGTATGTTTTTGTAATTCGGTAAAAAAAACCAAAAATTGTTCTTTTACTTTTCGCATTTACTTATTTGAACTACGTTATGATCTGATTCACGTGGCGCCGTGATACGTAGGCAATCCTCAACGGATCCAGTCATATTTTGTAAATAGTTTAAATAAAAGAAGGAAAAACTGGAGAAAAACATAAAAGGGAAATAAGGAATAACAGATGAGGCAAGAAGAGAAAATAGGGCAAAGTGAGAAAAACCGGGATGAAACATGCAACCGTTGCGAAACTTGTACAAACACGTTTAACTGTATAGGTGCATTACACTCCAACGTGCGATTACCTATGTGTTATTTGTCTCACACTAACCAATTGGTTGTCTACTGTCAAGTCCAGGTTCTATAGTAAAAGTGGTTGGTTTTGTGGTAGTCTGGCGTCGCATCCATACTTCACAAGATCGAAAGGTAGCGTTGAAATGTCTTCAGAAATCACTCTGCCAACAATTCCTATCACGGACGAGAGCTCGATCTCGGGCATTCCGACTTCGGAATCAGTGACTGTCAAGGAAAACAGGTTACTGTGTCTCCGCATGATGGAAATGTGGGACGCTTGGTCAAACGGAAGAGAGCCGCTGAGTACAATTCCTGGATTTTCCGAGCTTTTCCCTAGGACGGGTGGAACCTCCAATGTCCCGATTAGTCACCACAACACCCCACTCGGATATCTAACCATCTCGGCCTATTTTATTGGAACACCTTCTGAGGTTCGCCCCCAGGTGTTCGGTTCAGGAGCGGCTTCAAATATTTTCACTGCTCCCCCATGCTCTGCTACTACACAACCTACCCTGCCTAGGCCGAGCTTTGATCCTTTAGCGTTTACATTACAAACACCCACCTTCCAAATGGAGCCTCCCTAGGTCCCCACTCATACTTATCCTCAGTCACCTCAATTTGAATTCACTACGGGACAAGAAAAGACTCCCAAAATCCCCGAACAGGAAGAGATTACAAAGAGAATGAGAAGCATGGAGCATAGCCTAAAAAACGTACAAGGTCTCAGTGGGCAGAAAAGTGTGTCCTATGCCGACTTATGCATGTTCCCTCATGTGCATCTACCATTGGGATTCAAAACCCCAAAATTTGAGAAGTATGATGGAAACGGTGATCATATTGCTCATCTCAAGAGATATTGCAACCAGCTACGAGGAGCCGGTGGAAAGGAAGAACTCCTCATGGCCTATTTCGGAGAAATTGTGGTTGGCATCGCATCTGAGTGGTGCATGGACGAAGATATATCCCGCTGGCATATCTGGGATGATCTTGCTAGGGATTTCATCAGGCAGTTCCAGTACAACATTGATATTGCTCCGGATAGGAACTCATTGACAAACTTGAAGAAGAAATCCTCGGAAAGCTTCCGAGAGTACGCAATTAAATGGAGAAGGCTTCCAGGGTAAAGCCTCCCATGGATGATATTGAAATGGTCACAGTTTTCCTCCAAGCCCAAGAAGCCGATTACTTCCAAAATATGATGTCCGCAATGGGTAAACCGTTCGCTGAAGCTATCAAGATTGGCGAAATGGTTGAAAATGGGTTGAAAACGGGTTGAATTATAAGCCAATTCGCTATCAGAGCTACCTCCCAAGCCATTCAGGGTGGGTCTAGAGGAGTAGCGAAGGGCAAGAAAAAGGAAGAAACATCCATGGCAACATCGGGTGCAAGAAAACACCGTACTCCCAGTTCCTTGTTCTCAGAAAGGACCCCGCGGCACTATTACCCCCACCAAGACGTGGCTTACGCTCCTCAGCCATACACGGTCATGAATGCTCAACCTTATATCCGGCCACAACAATGAGCCAACCGGAATCAAGCCCCATTCCCAAGAAATCAGCCTCCCCACCAGAACCACTATAATCCTCGTCCTCCACAAAATAACTTTCCTCCCCGGGAGCCACCCAGAAGAAAAAATTTTACCCCAATCGGGGAATATTACGCTAATCTATTCCCGAAACTTGTCCAAATGGGTCTACTGCGGCAGGTCCCCCAAATAAGGCATAACCCGGCATCGCCTGCCTTCAGAGCCGGTGTCAGGTGCGCTTATCATTCAGGGGCAGAAGGCCATGATACAAATGACTGTTGGACTCTGAAACGAGCGGTAGAGAACTTAATAGAGTAGGGGAAGATAGTGCTGAGGGACGAGGAGGTCCCAAATGTGACTAACAATCCATTGCCAGCCCACAATAATGGGCCAGCGATTGGGATGATCTGTGAGGATAAAGAGTTTAATCCAACATTAAAGGCCATTATAGCCATTGCTGATGTAGAAAAGAAACCAAATGATGCCCCGAAGCAAGACAAAGGGGAGAAAAAGAACAAAACCACCCCTCCGGAGTCAGAGAAGAAAATTGAAGTTGAAACTAGGGCAATGCCCCCCAAAGATGTTGTTTTATATGTCCCTCGAGGCCGCAAAGAAAAGCAAGTAACATTGAGTCCTCCCAGGAGGTTTGAGCTGAATAAAACAACTCAAATGTATGTGCCCAAGGGATCTTATGTGATGCAGGGTCCAATCAGGCCACCCAAGTTGAGTGAGCCCGTGGTCATTAGCCGTGTGCCACAAAAGCCTATTACAAATCCTGCCACTGTGCCTTGGAATTACAACAAATCATTGGTGACCTATAAGGGCAAGGAAATCTCAGGAGAAGTTCAAGAAAATAACCCAGCCAAAAAGTACTTCAATTTGGAAGAAGTGAACAACGCTACCAGGAAACGCTCCCCATCTAAAAAGCCCGTGAGTGCTAAGGAAGCAGAAACCTTCTTTCAAAAGATGAAAATGGCAGATTATGAAGTGGTTGACCAGCTTTGAAAGTTCCCTGAACAAGTCTCCTTGCTATCTTTATTGATGAAATCCTCCGAACACCAGAAGGTGTTAATCAAGACCCTCAACGAGGCATACGTGCCGAATGAGACATCTGTGGAGCAATTAGAAAGAATGGTGGAGAGATTTTTTGCTATCAACCAGATTTCATTCAGCAGAAATGACTTGCCTCCGGAAGGTGCTGCACATAACAAAGCCCTGCACTTAACTGTCAAAAGTGAAGGATACTACGTGAAAAGGGTTATGGTGGATGGAGGTTCTGGGGTGGACATCTGCCCACTATCAACACTACAGCGCATGGAAATTGGGACTGGAAGGATTTATCCCAACAATATCTGTGTACGAGCCTTCAATGGTATTAAAAGGGACACGATTGGAGAGATCGATCTGATTCTGACTATTGGGCCAGTCGACTTTGAGGTGACCTTCCAGGTGTTAGACATGGACATATCCTACAACTTTCCTTTGGGGAGGCCTTGGATCCACGCAGTTTCCACCCTTTATCAAATGGTAAAATTTGAGCATGAGGATCAAGAAATCGTGGTCCACGGGGAAGATGAACAATCCATTTATCGCAACCCATCAGTTCCATGCCTCGAAGCAAGAGAAGGAAGCGAGCACATAGTTTACGAGGCCTTTGAAGTTGCGGTGGCAGATCAGTACGAAGAGGGAAACCCTTGCCCCCAACCCTTCCTTTCCAATGCATCGATCATGGTGGATAAAGAAATGATCCGACATGGTTTCAAGCCGGGGAAGGGACTCGGGAAATCCCTGCAAGGAATAGCTGAACCAGTTACCCTGCCTGCCACTGAGAAGTTCTTCGGAATAGGCTTCCAACCCACTCCAGATGATATAAGATGGGTTGACGATAGAAAGAATGACAGATGGGTTTTGCCTCAGCTACTACCACATCTGTACAAGACCTTTGTCAAGCCAAAATACAATGAAGAAGAGGATGATGAGGCCTTTACGGCCGAGGAGATTGAAGAGATCTGTGGGGCAATGAGAAAGATACTATATGAAACCCATATGGTTCAGCCAGGAGAGGGCTCAAGCACCGCTGAGGTGCTGTATATGGGACTAGACGCCAAGGTGCAGAATTGGAAGGCTACGCCATTCCCAATCAGGCGGGAGTCCCGGTAGACCTGTCCTGCCACTTTTTCTGCATCACGAGTTATTCCAGGGTGTAACTTGGGTGTTTTCTTTAGTTTCTTGTCTTTTAATTTTCAAATGTAAACCCTGTTATCTTCAAATTTCAAGAAATGAAATCAATATTTCATCGTTCATCTTTCTTTATTATTTTTAATTTTGCTATTTTTCTTTTTTATTCCTTCTTTCAGTTCTAATAATGCGGCTTTAAATAACATGACAAGCTTGCGGACTTAATGCCCAGATCCAAACACACTGTCTAATTGTGAAATAATGAACCAAGAACTGGAATACGATGAAGAAGAGGCTTTTAGAGAAATAAATCGAGAGTTAGAACAGTTTGAGAATAAACCTAAGCCAAACTTAAATGATACCGAGCCGGTTAACTTACGAAGTTCTGAAGAAATCAGGGAGACCAAAATAAGCATTCACACGTATGAGAAAACCTGGTATGCATTAATTCAACTCCTGTTTGAGTTCAAGGATATGTTTGCTTGGTCGTACGACGACATGCCAGGGCTAAGTGTTGACTTCGTGGTTCATAAGTTGCCGACCTACCCCGATTGCCCTCCGGTCCAACAAAAGCAACGGAAGTTTAAAACTGATATCAGTGGCAAGATCAAAGAAGAAGTCACGAAACAGTTGAAAGCAGGGGTAATCCGAGTGGTCCGGTACACCACATGGCTAGCTAATGTAGTCCCAGTCCCAAAGAAAGACGAAAATACCCGGGTGTGTTTGGGTTATAGGGATTTAAACAAGGCAAGTCCCAAAGACAACTTCCCTTTGCCCAACATCCACATCCTTGTTGATAACTGTGCCAAGCATGAGATATAGTCCTTCGTGGATTGTTACGCAGGATATCACCAGGTGTTGATGGATGAAGAAGATGCCGAAAAGACAGCTTTTACCACGCCTTGGGGAACATACTGTTACAGAGTTATGTCGTTTGGTCTGAAGAATGATGGGGAAACTTACATGAGGGCCATGACCGCCATTTTCCATGATATGATGCATCAAGAGATAGAGGTGTATATGGACGATGTAATCATCAAGTCCAAAACCTAGGAGGACCATGTTCGAGACCTGAGAAAATTCTTTGAACGGTTGCGCAAATATGATTTGAAGTTGAACCCAGCCAAATGTGCGTTTGGAGTCCCGTCGGGCAAACTACTAGGCTTTATAGTCACCCGGAGGGGTATTGAGTTTGATCCAACAAAGATAAATTCTATCCGGGATTTGCCTCCTCCAAGAACCAAGAAAGATATGATGAGTTTGTTGGGTAGATTGAATTATATCAGCCGGTTCATTGCTCAGTTGACATCCACATGTGAGCCCATATTCAAATTGCCGAAGAAAGATGCGGCGATCAGATAGACGGATGAATGTCAAGAAGCTTTTGATAAGATAAAGGAATATCTGTCAAATCCACCAGTTTTGGTCCCACCGGACCAGGGAGGCCTCTTTTCTTGTACCTGACGGTCTTGGAAAATTCTTTCGGCTGTGTCCTCGGACAACATGATATAACCGAGAAGAAAGAACAGGCGATCTACTACCTGATCAAGAAGTTTACCAGCTATGAAGCTAGGTATACTCTGTTGGAAAGAACCTGTTGTGCTTTAACTTGGGTCGCTCCGAAGTTGAGACATTATCTGCAAGCCTACACCATTTACCTCATAACCAGGTTGGATCCTTTGAAATACATATTCCAGAAACCGATGCCCATAGGGAGATTAGCAAAATGGTAGATTCTGCTCACTGAATTTGACATAGTCTATGTCACTCGCACGACAATGAAAGCCCAGGCGTTGGTAGATCATTTGGCTGAAAACTCGGTTGATGAAGAATACCAACCTTTGAACACTTACTTCCCTGATGAAGAGGCAAATTTGGTCGAGCTGATATCTGAGGATACTACTGCTTGGAAAATGTTCTTTGACGGAGCGGTAAATGCAAAAGGTGTGGGAATTGGGGCAATCTTGATCTAACCCACTGGTCAGCACTACCCAACCACCGCTAGGCTCCGGTTTTTCTGCACAAACAATACTGCGGAGTACAAAGCTTGTATCACGAGTATAAACATGGAAATTGACCAAAATGTTGAAGAGTTGCTAATCATGGGAGACTCAGATTTGATTCTCCGGCAAGCCCAGAGAGAATGGGAAACTCGAGATGTTAAGCTCATTCCCTATCGACAACATGTCAAAGATCTTAGCAAGCGGTTCAAGTCAATAGAGTTCAGGTACATCCCTCGTTATCACAATGAACTAGCTGATGCACTAGCCACTCTGGCCTCGATGTTGCCGTACCCAAGCAATGCCCACATTGATCCCTTGGAAATCCAAATCAGGGAGAGGCACGGTTATTGTAGTACGGTTGAGGCAGAACCAAATACCTAACCATGGTACCATGACATCAAAAGGTTTCTAAAAACACAAGAATACCCTGAGCAAGCTAGTGGGGACCAAAAGAGAACCATTAGGTGGCATGCAAGCGGTTTCTTCTTAAGTGGGGATGTCTTGTACAAGAGGACCCTAGATCTCAACTTGTTAAGATGTCTTGACGCCGAAGAGGCCAGAAGAATCATGCATGAAGTACACACAGGAGTGTGCGAACCCCACATGAACGGGTATGTTTTAGCAAAGAAAATCCTTCAAGCGGGCTATTACTGGATAACCATGGAAAAGGATTGTTTTAGCTTTGTCCGAAAGTGCCATCGATGTCAGGTGCACGGTGATTTGATTCATTCACCTCCTACAGAACTACATCCCATGTCAGCACCTTGGCCGTTTGTCGCTTGGGGCATGGATGTTATAGGGCCAATCGAGCCAAAAGCCTCAAACGGGCACAGACTCATACTGGTTGCCATTGACTACTTCACGAAGTGATTTGAAGCCATCACTCTCAAATCGGTCACCAAAAAAGCTGTGGTAGATTTTGTGCACTCCAATCTTATCTGCCGTTTTGGCATTCCTGCAACTATCATCACAGATAATGCTGCAAACCTGAATAGTCATTTGATGGAGGAGATATGCGAGCAATTCAAAATAACGCATAGGAACTCTACTCCTTATCGGCCCAAAGCCAATGGTGTCGTCGAAGCAGCAAACAAGAACATTAAGAAGATTTTGCGAAAGATGATTCAGAGCTCCAGGCAATGGCATGAAAAGTTGCCTTTTGCACTACTGGGATATCGCACTATGGTGCGCACATCGGTGGGAGCAACCCCGTACCTCTTGGTCTATGGCACTGAAGCCGTAATACCCGCGGAAGTTGAAATTCCTTCTCTCCGAATCATTGTTAAAGCTGAAATCGAAGACAGTGAGTGGGTCAAGAACCGTCTAGAACAACTAACCTTAATTGATGAAAAACGAATTGCTGCGGTCTGCCACGGGCAGTTGTACCAGTAAAGAATGGCCCATTCTTATAACAAGAAATTGCGGCCCAGAAATTTTGAAGTAGGACAACTTGTGTTAAGACGCATTCTCCCTCATCACGTGGAAGCAAAAGGAAAATTTGCTCCAAATTGGAAGGGCACATACATCATCAGAAAGATATTGCCGAAGGGGGCACTGTATTTGGGCGATATCGAAGGAAATGATACCGAAGCAGTTGTAAAGGCGGATGCAGTAAAAAGGTTCTATGTCTAGGCTTTTTGTAGCAACGACTTTGTTCTATTGGGATGACGAAGGCTTTCATTTCTCGCTATCCAAACACTATCAATCTTTCGCAAACCCTTAGAGCCGGTTACTCCTCCTTGATTACCCTCTTTGGAACCCGAAAGTAAAAAAAAAAACAAAAAAATATTACCTGAACTACGTCTGACTTGATTCCGAAAGGATACATAGGCAGCCTCTCGCTGAGGTTCAGTCACACCGAAACAAAATCCTATTTCCCCCCCAAAAATTGAAACTGGGGCAGATGATATGATGGTTCGGCTATGAATCCGCTGAAATGGTTCCAAAGTTGTAGTTTCGCCCAAAATCCTTTTTACCCCAAAGACCTTATCCAAGTCCTTTCGACCAATTGACAAAGGTAGGGGAGTGGTATACATCATTGTTGGAATCTGATACAATTCATATTGAGAGAAATAAAATGAGAGAGTCTTATCGGTGAAAACCTTCGGGCACCATAAGGCAATGGAAAGTAGAGAAAATGAAAATGAGAGAGTCCGCTTAGTGTAAACTCTCAAAGAGCACTATCGGGCGACAGTGAGAAGAGAAAAGAGAGAGTTCGATTGGCAAAAACCCGCAAAGGGCGCCGTCGGTCGAAAAGAAGATATCTCCCACCACTAAAAGAGTCCTGGCAAGATTCCCTGGTTTTGAAACACGGGTCAATGAGTTTATGAGAAGTTGGGAAAGTTTGTGCGGGTCGGGAATCCAGTCCAAGAAGCATGTCATGTCTATTTGGAGTCTGCATGCACCACAGATAAGTCCTTCTTTTCTCCCCGAAAGGGACGCTTCTCTTTAAATTCATTTTCCTCCTTTTGTTTACTTTTTTCTTGAATCCCTTTCGGTCTAACTCTGTTCCCAAAACAAATACAAATAAAAGGTTGCAAGACTGGCATTACAGGGCTCTACCTGACAAAAGATAAAGAAAAGTACCAGGCCTCAGTGGGTGCGTCAAGCCAATCCCGACTGGCCATGATGGTTGATGCTTTGAAGGCAAAGTTATTAAAAAGGAAAAGAAGACAAGTACAAAAGCCCTAACAACAGAATAAAGTGAAAAGGGCGAAGACTCACGCGGGCGAGTCATCATGAAATCCTAAAAGTTAAGCCATTCGGTTTGAAAATCTTCAGAACCAGCAAATAGCAGAGGCTCTCAAAAAAAAAAAAAAACCAGGCTGGGATCAAGCAATCAAGGCCACAAAACCAACCATCATTTCAACTAACAATTGTTCTTTGTTTGAAAATTGAAACAGGTACGATCTAGGCATCCGCACAAAAGCAGGCGCAACCAAGGGAAAATAAACGCGCAAGTGCTGAAACAACTTTGTAGCAAGGAATCAACCCAAAAGGAAGCTTCCTCCAAATCCTTTCCTGCATTTTTCTATAATAAAAAAAATGAAATGAAAATTGAAATAAAAAGGGAGAAAAAGAAGAAAATCCAAACAAAAAGGTTAGTTTAGAATCCCTAATATCAATCTTTACTTTTGTTTGCCGACATTAGGGATCCAATCCCTGAGTTGAGCATTTTTTCCTTTAGCCGACATTAGGGCTCCAATCCCTGAGTTGAGGGTTTTTCCTTTAGCCGACATTAGGGTTCCAATCCCTGAGTTGACATTTTTCCTTTAGCCGACATTAGGGCTCCAATCACTGAGTTGAGCGTTTTTTCCTTTATCCGACATTAGAGCTCCAATCCCTGAGTTGAGCGTTTTTACTTTAGCCGACATTAGGGCTCCAATCCCTGAGTTGAGCATTTTTTCTTTAGCCGGCACTAGGGCTCCAATCCCTAAGTTGAGCGTTTTTTCCTTTAGCTGACATTAGGGATCCAATCCTTGAGTTGAGCATTTTTCCTTTAGCCAACATTAGGGCTACAATCCCTGAGTTGAGCGTTTTTCCTTTAGCCGACATTAGGGCTCCAATCCCTTAGTTGAGCGTTTTTTTCTTTAGTCGACATTAGGGCTCCAATCCTTGAGTTCAGTGTTTTTTTTCTTTAGCCAACATTAGGGCTCCAATCCCTGAGTTGAGCGTTTTTTCTTTAAGCGACATTAGGCTCCAATCCCTGAGTTGAGCATTTTTTTTTCTTTATCCGACATTAGGGCTCCAATCCCTGAGTTGAGCATTTTTTCCTTTAGCCGACATTAGGGATCCAATCCCTGAGTTGAGCGTTTTTCCTTTAGTCGACATTAAGGCTCCAATCCCTGAGTTGAGCGTTTTTCCTTTAGTCGATAGTAGGGCTCCAATCCCTTAGTTGAGCATTTTTTCCTTTAGCCGACATGAGGGCTCCAATCCCTGAGTTGAGCGTTTTTTTTCTTTAGCCAACATTAGGGCTCCAATCCCTGAGTTGAGCGTTTTTTGTTTAGCCGACATTAGGGCTCCAATCCCTAAGTTGAGCATTTTTTTTTCTTTAGCCGACATTAGGGCTCCAATCCTTGAGTTGAGAATTTTTCCTTTAGCCGACATTAGGCTCCAATCCCTGAGTTGATTATTTTTCCTTTAGTCGACATTAAGGCTCCAATCCCTAAGTTGAGCATTTTTTCCTTTAGCCGACAATAGGGCTCCAATCCCTGAGTTGAGTGTTTTTCCTTTAGCCGACATTAGGGCTCTAATCCCTGAGTTGAGCGTTTTTCCTTTAGCCGACATTAGGGCTCCAATCCTTGAGTTGATCGTTTTTCCTATAGCCGACATTAGGGCTCCAATCCTTGAGCTGAGCGTTTTTTCCTTTAGCCGACATTAGGGCTCCAATCCCTGAGTTGAGCATTTTTTTTCTTTAGCCAACATTAGGGCTCTAATCCTTGAGTTGAGCATTTTTTATTTAGCCGACATTAGGGCTCCAATCCCTGAGTTGAGAATTTTTTTCTTTAGCCGACATTAGGGCTCCAATCCCTAAGTTGAGCATTTTTCCTTTAGCCGACATTAGGGCTCCAATCTCTGAGTTGAGTATTTTTTCTTTAGTCGACATTAAGGCTCCAATCCCTGAGTTGAGAATTTTTTCCTTTAGCCGAAATTAGGGCTTCAATCCCTGAGTTGAGCGTTTTTCCTTTAGCTGACATTAGGGCTCTAATCCCCGAGTTGAGCGTTTTTCCTTTAGCCGACATTAGGGCTCCAATCCTTGAGTTGAGCGTTTTTCCTTAGCCAACATTAGGGCTCCAATCCCTGAGTTGAGCGTTTTTCTCTTAGCCAACATTAGGGCTCCAATCCTTGAGTTGAGCGTTTTTTCCTTTAGCCAACATTAGGGCTCCAATCCCTGAGTTGAGCGTTTTTCCTTTAGCCGACACTAGGGCTCCAATCCATGAGTTGAGCATTTTTTCCTTAGCCGACATCAGGGCTCCAATCCCTGAGTCGATCTTTTTTTTTCTTTAGCCAACATTAGGGCTCCAACCCCTGAGTTGCGCCTTTTTAGACATAGGGCCTCCATTCCTTAGTTGCCTTTATCCAACGTTGGGGCTCCAATCCCTTAGTTGAGTTTTTACCTTTTGCCAACATTAGGGCTCCAATCCCTGAGTTGATATTTTGGATATAGGACTCCATTCCCTAATCTTTTCCTTTCTAGATAAATGCAATACTTGTTTTATTTGCTACAAATAACTCACGAAATTTTCCTAGTGAAAACTGGGGCAGAAAATTTCGTTCGTCTGTTTATTTTGGTGCCTGAGCAGGTTTTACCTCGAGGTACCGGATTCGAGCTGACCAAAAGAATGAGTCTCGATCCAGAATAAAGAAAAAGAAGAAAAAGAACCAAAAGAGGTGAATTCAAAATGCTGAAGCAGACAAAGACACAGACTGCCCATGATATGACTGAAGTCACAAGCTTCGCATGTCCCGTATTGATCCAAAAGCTGAAGAAAAAATCAGCACCTACAGCTGACGAGCATCAAGATTCAGATCGTGAGTCCACAGCAAGAACCAGCTAAGACTCAAGATCAAGCTTTAAGAGATTTATAGTTAGGAATCTTGTAACTCGTAGTTGATAGGCATAGCTAGCTTAGCTTTATTACTTTCCATTTTGGTGTAATAAGGAGCTCAGCAAATAGAACAACAGCAACATCAGCGAAATCACGGCTTTCTCGGTAGTCCCAACTACCAAAACTTCCAGAACTACACTGACCTGATTCCTTTATAGCCAAGGATATGTAGGCAACCTTTGAAGCAAGGTTCAGTCAGATTCTTTTCAAAAAAATACTTCTCATGGAGTTTCAAACGGGCAAAAATCCCTCGTAATTGCTCATTTTATCTTTGCCCGAAAATCCTTCGTGTTTCCGAGCAAAGAGGGGCAGATGTAAGCACGTTATTTTTGCCCTATACGAAATACTCTTACAAAATTCAAGAAAATAGATTTTTTCCTTAATTATTTACCATTTTAGGGATTTTTATTTAATTATTTGCATTTCTTGCATGTTTAAATCATAAGAAAAATACCAAATATCATGCATTGTATTTAGGATTTATTTTTATATTTTTAGGATTAATTAATTAATTATTTGTTCTATTAAAAAATAAAAATCACAAAAAATGGTCAATTTCTACATTTTCCTTTTTATTGATTTTTCTCTTTTAATTTTGGTTTGAAGTAGCTTTTATAATTTTATAAACAATTAATTAGTTTAACTTTCTTTTTCCATATTTTTAGGTAATTTAGGATTTTTAATTATTATGATTTTTAAATGAAAAGAAAAAAGGAATTAGGGAAAGGAATTGTATGACTTGAATTTTAGGCTAATTTTACATGTACAATTTCGGCCCAAATAGCTTTCCCTTCCTAAACTCCCTAGGCCCAAACGTCCCTTACCCAGCTTTAGCTCAAACACCCCCTCTACCTACCCAGTCCAAATGAATCGGTCTGACCCGCCAAACCGACCCGCCCGTTTACCCTTAATATATAATACACCCTACACACCCTAAAATTGGAATCAGCCGCATAGCACTAAAAGAGAACATCTTCTCCAATGGATCCACACCCAAAGAATACCAAACGACCTTCTTCTCCATCTAAGACCAAAATTTTCAGCAGCCTTTCACAATTAAAACCAGCCTTTAGAGCTCTCCAAACACTATTGAAAAACCAAGCTCAACCAATGCCATTTACGACCCAAAACGAGCCAAAAAAAATACAGCTAAAATTTCCCCAAAAAGGCAGCAAAAACAGCTCCAAAAATACCTCAAACCCAGCTAAAATTCGGCTCCAAAACAATAAAAAAATTACAGCAATAACCAGTCCCAAAAAATGAGCCAAAAAAACCCTGCTGAAATAGTCCTTAAACACAGCATAAACAGCTCCAAAAATATGCCAAAATCAAGCTTCAAGGCACCCAAGATCAGCAACAAAAAAATGCCGTCAAAAGCCAACGCCGAAGTGAAGTCGCGTTAGACTTCCGTCGTTTGAGGTCCTGGTCAAGCATTGGTTTTGGATTTTTGCTATTTGTGAGCTTCTTCTTCACTGTACCTGCTAGCAATTTTAGCAATAAAGGTCCTTTAGTCTTTCCCTTTCTCTTTTATTTCTTTGCATTATTTTGTTTGTCTTTGTGTTTAAAAGTATGAAATCTTATCATTTTTTGTTGCTGTTTTCTCTATTAATTTTGTTTGTGAATATTGCTTTGTTTGTTTTCTAAAAGATAGAATGCCAAAATTCATTTAGGTCATTATCAAATGTCAATAGCTATAGATTACTTTTCTTCCTTGGTGTCGCAAATAGGTAGATCGAAATGGGTTTGTATCTGTGTCAGTATTTTGCTGTTTGCTTTAATGAATTGTATAACTTATTTTGATTGAGTTTGTCTTATGAAATTGAAGATTGGAATAAATAGGCGTGAGTTGAGTCTAATATGCTATGAGAAGTTTGTCATTTGGACTATGTGACGACGGGGTTGAATCGAAATCATGAGTCTGTAGGCATTTAAAAAAAAAAAATTATTTTGAGTATGTATACTTAGCGTAACATAATTACGATTTCAAAAAATGAACCTTGCAGTTTGTTTCCGACTCGATTTAGGCTACTATTGTGATTATGTATACGTTCGCGTAACATAATTGTAATTTTAACTCTAAAAAAGACTTGAGGGATGCGTTCGCGCAACTTCAATCAAACTTCCTTAAATAAATAAACAAAGCATTATTAATTGTGGACACGTTCGCGTGATGTGATTTTTGACGCGCCAAACAAATAGGTATACGTACGCGTAACCCGTTTCAAGATAATATTCTTAAATTAAAAGCGGTAAGAGGCAAAAGCACATAGGTCCAAAAAATAAGTAGCTAAATAATTAAGACGTTTAATAATCACTAAGCGACCGTGCTAGAACCACGGAGCCCGAGAATGCCTAACACCTTCTCCCGGGTTAACAGCATTCCTTATCTAGAATTTCTAGTTCGCAGACTCATTAAAAATAAAACTTTCTCAATTTGGGATTTAAATAAACCGGTGACTTGGAACACCGTAATTTATTCCAAGTGGCGACACTGAAATAAACAAATAATCTCATTTCGAATAATGTCACTTTAATTGAAAAAACTCCCTTATATACTCCCTCTCGGGGTGTGTTGTAAAAAGGAGGTGTGACAGTATCTGATTTACATATCGTAAAAATAAATTTTATACAATTAATTATATATTATACAACTTATCGACACTTTCATACATTATTTCTCCCCAGTTATATACAGCTACAATAACATACAACTTAAAAACAAATTTTATAGAAAATTTATACAATATGTATTTGGTATATTTGTATCTGATTTATACATAGTAAAAATAAATTTCATACAACTAATTATACACTATACAACTTATTTATAATTTTCTTATATTATTTCTACCTAGATAAATATAACTACAATAATATATAACTTAAATACAAATTTTATATAAATTTATACAATATGTCTTTTGTATATTTTGTATCTGATTTATACATAGTAAAAACAAATTTCATACAACTAATTCTATATTATAAAACTTATCTACAATTTTCTTACATTATTTCTACTAAGTTATATACAACTACAATATCATAGGACTTAAATATAATTTTTATCTAATATTGTTCGACTTTCATACAATAGTTAAATTAATATATATATATATATATATATATATATATATAAACAACATAATACAATTTTTTTATAATTTTACTATAATTTTATAAATATAATGTATATGTCACGACCCGGATTTACCACCCTCAGGAGTCGTGATGGCGCATACTAATAGGAGCTAGGCAAGCCAATTAATTTTAGTACTTCTCTTAACAACATCAACCATATAAAGAAGAACTAGAAAATTAATATAAAAGCGGAAGTCTCAAAACATAAATAACTGAAACCAAGTGCGGAAGTTCAAATATACCTCTACCCAGATCTGGTGTCATTAACTCACGAACTTCGATAGAATGCTGAATACAAAGTCAGAATAAAAATACAGCAATGTCTGATCCGATACAAAGGAAATCAACAAAAAAAAATAGAGATAAGGGAGACTCCGTGCCATGCGGACGCCAGCAAGGCTACCTCGGGAATCTCCGGACTGAAGTAAGCTCCCAATGCTCCTACTGCTGTCCAAAAGCTCCTGCTCCGGTACTGTGATCAGTGCAAAAAGATGCACAGAATATAGCATCAGCACAACCGACCCCATGTGCTGGTAAGTGTCTGGCCTAACCCCGGCGAAGTAGTGACGAGGCTAGACAGGACTACCAATCAACCTGTGAAGATATATATATATATATATATATATATACAAGTACTACAAAATAACAACGGAAAGTAATAATTAAGACTGGGAGGGGAACATGCTATTGGGGACAACAGATAAAATAGAACGGTAGGAATAAATAAGGAAAACTACAACTGATCTCTTCTAACACAGAATACGTGGTCAGCATGCCACACGATCCCAGTTCATGATATATAAGTGGTTGGCATGCCACACGATCCCATTTCATAATATATAAGTGGTCGGCATGCCACACGATCCCATTTCATAATATATAAATGGTCGGCGTGCCACACGATCCCATTTCATAATATATAATGGTTTCCCGTCAAAGGAACAAGTATCAATACAACTATCTCGGCAAGGGAGAATACAAATAAACAGTTAATTCCCGACAAGGGAGCAACAACAATAACTTACACATCCCGGCAATGGAATAATTACATCTCTTTCTCTTTCGTTCATTTCTACTTCCTAAGCATGTCATAATTCGAGCCAACGCTCCATGGAGTTTACAAATCATATTTCCTCTTCATACTGTTCACATTATATCGAAACCATCAATTAAACAAGGAAGAGTCACTACAGAATCCTAAATCAGCACAAATAAGGACTCAAGGTCATGCTAGACACCAATGCATAGATATTCGTCACCATGCCTATACACCGTATTCAACATTTAGCAATTAGCAAATAATACTCCAATCCTATTCCCTCAAGCCAAAGTTAGATCAAACACTTACCTCGAATGCTCCAAACTCAACTCAAGCCTCTAGTATAGCTTTACCCATCGAATTCGGCTCCAACTCAGTCAAATCTATGAAATAATGACCTTAAAATATTAATAATAGCTAAACAAACCAAACCCCATGCCTAAATATAAATTTCCAAGCTTTCTTCCGAAAATTCCAAAATCGACCCCGGGCCCGCTTGGTCAAAACACGAGGTTCGAACCAATTCCATGTCACCCATTCCCCTACGAGCCCGGATGTACAATTTGTTTTCAAATTTGACTCCAAAACGAGGTCTAAATTAAAGAAAATTGAAAAACCCTAACTCTACCCTTTTACCCCCAATTTCTACCCTAGATTACATGATTTAGACTTAGAAACTTACTAATTAATGAAGGAAATGAGTCGGAATTTACTTACCCAAGAGGTCTTGATGAAATAAAGCTTCAATGGAGGACTAAGGGTCTTGGAGAAGAAGGAACTCAGATGTTTTTATGAAAATTTCGCGACCATACTGTTCTGAAAATAAAAATATAACTGGGCAAAAATGCCCTATGCGATCGCATAATAGGGGATGCGATCGCATAGGGTAAGGCTGGCTGGGCACTGTGATCGTGGGATGGTGAATGTGATCGCATAGAAGGCTAAGACGGAGGCTGGTTTTTTGCACAATGCGATCGCAGAGGGGAAGGTGCAATCGCATAGGAGGAATTGGCTGAGGTACGCGATCGCGGAGTCAGCTATGTGATCGCATAGAACAACGTACCAGATATCAGAACTGAGCATTTTCTGCAACTTTTACTAAGTTCAAAACACCCTGAACCACCTCCGAATCACTCCCGAGCCCTCGGGGCTCCTAACCAAACACGCACACTAACTCAACAATATCCTACAAACTTAACCGTGCAATCTAATCGCCAATATAACATCATAAACGAGGAACCAAACCTCAAAATCATCACTTTTTCATCAAACTTCATAAACTTTCAAACTTAGAGTTTTAGGTCTGAAACACGTCAAATGACGTCTGATTTCAACCAAATTTCACAGAAAGAGCTTAAATCATATATAAGACTTGTACCGGGCGTCAGAACCAAAATACGAGCCCTATACCATAGTCTTTTAATCAATTTTCATTTCCAATTTCCTTAATAATTTCAGAAAAATAATTTCACAGAAAAATTCATTTCTCAGGCTCGGGACCTCGGATTTCGATTCCGGGCATATGCCCGAGTCCTATATTTTTCTACGTACCCTCCGGGACAGTCCAATCACGAGTCCGGATCCGTTTTCCCAAAATCTTGACCCAAGTCAACTTTAATTATTTTAAAGCCACATTTTGAAAATTTTCACAGAATTTAACATATAAGCTTTCCGGCTACGCGCCCAGACTGCGCACAAAAATCGAGGCAAGTAGAAATGAGGGTTTCAAGGCCTCAGAAGCACGGAATGAAAGAGAAAACATGTGATGATAACCCCTTTGGGTCATCACATTCTCCACCTCTAAAACAACCGTTCGTCCTCGAACGGACAAAAAAAAGAAGTACCTAAGTCAGGAAATTGGTGAGGATAACGGTTTCGCATATCAGACTCGGACTCCCAGGTCGATGCCTCAGGAGGCTGACCTCTCCACTGGACACGCACTGAAGGAAAACTCTTCGACCTCAACTGTCGAACCTGCCGGTCTAGAATAGCTACCGGCTCCTCCTCATAAGACAGATCCTTGTCCAACTGGATAGTGCTGAAATCTAACACGTGAGCTGGATCGTCGTGATACCTCCGAAGCATGGATACGTGAAACACCAGATGCACGATTGACAAGCTAGGCGGCAAGGCAAGCCTATATGCCACCTCTCCCACATGATCGAGAATCTCAAATGGACCAATGAACCTAGGGCTAAGCTTGCCCTTCTTCCCAAATCTCATCACGCCCTTCATAGGCGACACTCGGAGCAAGACCCGTTCACCAACCATGAAAGCTACATCCCGAACCTTGCGATCTACATAACTCTTTTGCCGCGACTGAGCCAAATGAAGCCTGTCCTGAATGATCTTGACCTTATCCAAGGCCTCCTGAACTAAATTTGTACCCAATAACCGAGCCTCTCCCGGCTCGAACTATCCGACTGGAGTCCGACATCGCCTCATATGGAGCCATCTGAATGCTGTACTGGTAGCTGTTGTTGTAGGCGAACTCTGCTAAAGGCAAAAACTGGTCCCACGAGCCTCCAAAATCAATGACACAGGCTCGGAGCATATCCTCCAATATCTAAATAGTCCTCTCGGACTAGTCGTCCGTCTGAGGATGAAACGCTGTGCTCAACTCAACTCGTGTGCCCAACTCTCGCTGAACTGCACCCCAGAAACGCGAGGTAAACTGCGTACCCCTGTCCGAAATGATAGATGCCGGCACACCATGAAGGCGAACAATCTCCCGGATATAAATCTCAGCTAACATTTCGGATGAATAGGAGACTGCCACAGGAATGAAATGTGTTGACTTGGTCAGCCTATCAACAATAACCCATATCGAGTCAAACTTCTTCCGAGTCAATGGAAGTCTGATAACAAAATCCATGGTAATCCTCTCCCACTTCCACTCGGGAAGCTCAATCCTCTGGAACAAACCTCCAGGCCTCTGATGCTCGTACTTAACTTGCTGACAGTTCAAATTTCGAGCCACATATGCAACAATATCCTTCTTCATTCTACGCCACCAATAATGCTGCCGCAAGTCCTGATACATCTTCGCGGCGCCCGAGTGAATAGAATACCGAGAACTATGCTCCTCCGCTAAGATCAACTCTCGAATCTCATCGACATTGGGCACACATACTCGCCCTTGCAATCTCAAAACACCATCATCATCTAAGGTCACCTTTGTGGCACCTCTATGCTGAACCGTGCCTCTCAGGACAGACAAATGGGGATCATCAAACTGCCGATCACGGATACACTCCAATAATGAAGAACGAGCGACCGTGCAAGCTAACACTCTGCTAGGCTCAGAAATGTCCAACCTCACAAATCGATTGGCCAAGGCCTGAATATCCGAAGCAAGCAGTCTCTGGCTGACCGGAACATAAGCAAGACTACCCATGCTGGCAGTCTTCCTACTCAATGCATCAGCCACCACATTGGCCTTACCCGGGTGATACAAGATAGTAACATCATAATCCTTCAGTAGCTCCAACCACCTCCTCTGCCTCAAGTTTAACTCCTTCTGCTTGAACAAGTACTGCTGACTCTTGTGATCAGTGTACACCTCACACGTCACACCATATAGGTAATGCCTCCAAATCTTCAAAGCATGAACAATGGCTGCCAACTCTAGATCATGAACCAGATAATT
Source organism: Nicotiana glauca (assembly GCA_026770625.1). Classification (NCBI taxonomy): domain Eukaryota; kingdom Viridiplantae; phylum Streptophyta; class Magnoliopsida; order Solanales; family Solanaceae; genus Nicotiana; species Nicotiana glauca. The sequence continues at coordinate 43,087 of MU716221.1, forward strand.
CTTCTCGTGGATCTTCAACTGCCTCGAAGCATAAGCAATGACTCTGCCATCCTGCATCAATACTACACCAAGCCCAATACGGGAAGCATCACAATAAACTATATAAGGCCCTGAGCCTGTGGGCAAAAACAATATCGGTGCCAGAGTCAGAGCTGTCTTGAGCTTCTGAAAGCTCTCCTCATACTCATCTGACCATCTGAACTGGGCACCCTTCTGGGTCAATCTGGTCATCGGGGCTGCTATAGATGAAAATCCCTCCACGAACCGACGTTAATAACCTACTAACCCCAAGAAACTCCGAATCTCGGTAGCTGATGCTGGTCGAGGCCAATTCTTGACTGCCTCAATCTTCTTCGGGTCCACCTGAATACCCTCTGCTGATACGACGTGACCCAAAAATGCAACCAAACTCAACTAGAACTCACACTTCGAGAACTTAGCATATAACTGACTATCCTTCAGAGTCTGAAGAACCATTCTGAGGTGCTGCTCGTGCTCCTCCTGGCTGCGGGAGTACACCAGAATATCATCAATAAATACTATCACGAACAAGTCCAAATAAGGCTTGAACACTCGGTTCATCAACTCTATAAATGCTGCTGGGGCATTGGTCAACCCAAATGACATGACCAAAAACTCATAATTCCCATACCGAGTGCAAAATGCTGTCTTAGGGACATTAGACGCCCTAATCCTCAGCTGGTGGTAGCCAAATCTCAAATCTATCTTTGAAAACACCTTTGCACCCTGAAGCTGGTCGAACAAATCATCAATCCTCGGCAGGGGATACTTGTTCTTAATCGTCACTTTGTTCAATTGCCGGTAATCAATGCACATCCTCATTGATCCATCCTTTTTATTCACAAATAACACCTGTGCACCCCAAGGAGAAACACTAGGTCTGATAAAACCCTTCTCTAGCAAGTCTTGCAACTGGTCCTTTAACTCTTTCAACTCTGGTGGGGCCATGTGATACGGCGGAATGGAAATGGGCAGAGTGCCCGGAGCCAGATTAATACAGAAATCAATATCCCTGTCGGGCGGCATACCCGGCAGGTCTGAAGGGAAAACCTTATGGAACTCCCGAACAATAGGAACCGAATCAATAGAAGAGACCTCTACGCTGGAATCGCGAACATACGCTAGATAAGCTAAACACCCCTTCTCGACCATGCGTCGAGCCTTCACATATGAAATAACACTGCGGGTGGTATGCCCTGGGGTCCCTCTCCACTCCAAATGGGGCAAATCTGGCAAAGCCAAGGTCACGGTCTTGGCATGATAATCCAAGATAGCATGATACGGGGACAACCAATCCATCCCTAATATAACGTCAAAATCCACCATGTCTAAGAGCAACAAATCAATGCGGGTCTCAAGACCCTCAAACACTAACACACAGGAACGATGAACTCAATCGACCACTATAGAATCACCCACTGGTGTAGATACATGAACAGGAATACCCTAAGCATTACTAGACATAACCAGGTAGGGTGCAAAATAGGACGACATATATGAATACATAGACCCAGGGTCAAATAGCACTGAAGCATCCCTTTCACAGACCAGAATAGTACCTATAATGACTGCATCTGAAGATTCAGCCTCTGTCCTGGGCTGAAGAGCATAACACCGGGGCTGGGCCCCACCTCCCTAAACCATATCTCTAGGACGATCGGCTGCTAGCTAGCCTCTTCCTCTGGCGGTCCGAGTTCCACCTCTATGATCTCTACCTCCACCTCTATGGCCTCTACCCCCGCCTCTAGCTAGCTGGGTGGCCTGTGGATCACCTGATACCTGAATTATAGGACGAGGACACTACTGCCGAGAGCCGTTAGAAGCTCGAGGGCAATACCTGGCAATATGTCTCGTGTCGCCACATGTGTAACAAACCCTTGGTTGCTGAGAATAACATAGTGGTGGTACGCTGATATGTGCTAATGGTGAACTAAAAAGCTGCTGTTCAGAAGACTGCGACTGAGAGCCACGACCACCTGAAGTACCATGTGAGACCCGAAGGGCTGACTGAAAGGGCCTCGGCAGATGGCCTCTACCATAAGAATCCCCACCTCCAGACGAGGTACCACTGAACCTACCTACATGATGGGGTCTCTTATCTGACCCATGACCACCTCCCCGTGCAAGAGCCATCTCAACTTTGCGGGCTGCATTGGCCGCCTCCTGAACAGAAATATCACTACCAGCTCCTATAGCCATCTGGAGACGGATCGGCTGAATCAACCCATCAATAAACCTCCGCACCCTCTCTCTCGGTAGGTAGTATAACAATAGCATGGCATGCCAGATCAATGAACCGAGTCTCATACTGTGTGACTGTCATAGAGCCCTACTGGAGGCGCTCGAACTGCCTGCGAAGAGCCTCTCGCTGAGTAACTGGGAGAAACTTCTCCAAAAACAACTCCGCAAATTGGACCCAAGTCAATGATGGCGACCCTACTGGTCTGGATAAACAATAGTCCCTCCACCAAGTCTTGGTGGATCCTGCTAGTCGAAAGGTGGCGAAGTCGACCCCATCGGTCTCCACAATACCCATAGTCCGAAGGATCTCATGGCAGCTAAATAAGAAATCCTGTGGATCCTCTGAAGAAGTGCCGCTGAATATGGTGGTGAAGAGCTTGGAGAACCTATCAAGCCTCCACAAAGCATCTGAGGACATAGCTGCTCCATCGCTAGCCTAGGTCACAATACCTGGCTGAACTGCCACAGCTGGTTGAACCATTGGAACATGAGCCTGGGGAGCTACCTGCTCCGGAGTACGTGTAGCAGGAGTCTGAACTCCTCCTCCAGCCTGAGAAGTGCCTGGTGCTACTGGAAGCAAACCCGCTCTACTGACGCTATCCACAAAGCCTGCCAGTCTGACCAAAGCGTCCTGAAGATCTAGGGTGACCATGAACCCCTCTGGGACCTGAGCTGGGCCCACCGGAGCTGCTAGGGCTTGAACCTCCTCATCATAATCAATATGAGGCTCCACCTCTGGTACTTCTGCTCGAGGCTGAGCTCTGCCCCTGCCTCGGCCTCTGGCACGGCCTCGACCTCGCCCTCTACCCCTCGTAGGAGCTGCTGCTGGGGGCTCGAGCTGCTGCGCGGTAAAAGAGGAAGCACGTGTTCTCGCCATCTATGAAAGAACAGAGTAGAAAGACAATCAGTATATTGAGAAACAGAATTGCACGACAAGAAAGAACGAAAGTGAAAATTTTCCAAACTCTCCAGCCTCCGTGGGATAAATACAGACGTCTCCGTACCGATCCCTCACACTCTACTAAGTTTGTCCGTAAGTTGTGAGACCTATGTAACCTAGTGATCTAATTCCAACTTGTCACGACCTGAATTTTCCACCCTCGGGAATCATGATGGCGCCTACTAATAGGAGCTAGGCAAGCCAATTAATTTAGTAATTCTCTTAACAACATCAACAATATAAAGAAGAGCGAGGAAATTAATATAAAAGTGGAAGTCTCAAAACATAATTAACTAAAACCAAGTGCGGAAGTTCAAATACACCTTTACCCAGATTTGGTGTCACTAACTCACGAACTTCTACAGAATGCTAAATACAAATCTGCATAAAAATATAGTACTGTCTGATCCGATACAAAGGAGATCAAACGAAAAAAACAGAGATAATGGAGACTCCGGGCCATGCGGACGCCAGCAAGGCTACCTTTGGAATCTCCGGACTGAAATAAGCTCCCAATGCTCCTACTGCTGTCCAAAAGTTCCTACTCCGGTACTGTAATCTGTGCAAAAAGATGCACAAAGTGTAGCATCAGCACAACCGACCCCATGTGCTGGTAAGTGCCTGGCCTAACCCCGGCAAAGTAGTGACGAGGCTAGACATGACTACTAATCAACTTGTGCAGATATATATATATATATACACACAAGTACTACAAAATAACAACGGAAAGTAATAATTAAGACTGGGAGGGGAACATGCTATTGGGGACAACAGATAAAATATAACGGTAGGAATAAATAAGGAAAACTACAACTGATCTCCTCTAACACAGAATACGTGGTCGGCATGCCACACGATCCCAGTTCATGATATATAAGTGGTTGGCGTGCCACAAGATCCCATTTCATAATATATAAGTGGTCGGCGTGCCATACGATCCCATTTCATAATATATAAGTGGCCGATGTGCCACACGATCCCATTTCATAATATATAATGGTTTCCTAGCAAAGGAACAAGTATCAATAAACTATCCCGGTAAGGGAGAATACAAATAAACAGTTAATTCCCGACAAGGGAGCAACAACAATAACTTACACGTATACATCTCTTTCTCTTTCGTTCATTTCTACTTCCTAATCATGTCATAATTCGAGCCAACGCTCCAAGGAGTTTACAAATCATATTTCCTCTTCATACTGTTCACATTATATCGAAACCATCAATTAAACAAGGAAGAGTCACTATAGAATCCCAAATCAGCACAAATAAGGACTCACGGTCATGCTAGATACCAGTGCATAGATATTCGTCACCATGCCTATACACCGTACTCAACATTTAGCAATTAGCAAATAATACTCCAATCCTATTCCCTCAAGCCAAAGTTAGATCAAACACTTACCTCGAATGCTCCAAACTCAACTCAAGCCTCTAGTATAGCTTTACTCCTCGAATTCGGCTCCAACTCAGTCAAATCTATGAAATAGTGACCTTTAAATATTAATAATAGCTAAACAAACCAAACCCCATGCCTAAATATGAATTTACAAGCTTTCTTCCAAAAATTCCAAAATCGACCTCGGGCCCGCTTGGTCAAAATACGAGGTTCGAACTAATTCCATGTCACTCATTCCCCCACGAGCCCGGATGTACAATTTATTTTCAAATTTGACCCCAAAACGAGGTCTAAATCAAAGAAAATTAAAAAACCCTAACTCTACCCTTTTTCCCCAATTTCTACCCTAGATTACATGATTTAGGCTTAGAAACTTACTAATTAATGAAGGAAAATAAAGGAAATGAGTGGGAATTTACTTACCTAAGAGGTATTGATGAAATGAAGCTTCAATGGAGGACTAAGGGTCTTGGAGAAGAAGGAACTCATATGTTTTTATGAAAATTTCACGACCATACTGTTCTGAAAATAAAAATATAACTGGGCAAAAATGCCCTATGCGATCGCAGAATAGGGGATGCAATCGCATAGGGTAAGGCTAGCTGGGCACTGCGATCGCAGGCTGGTGAATGCGATCGCATAGAAGGCAAAGATGGAGGCTGATTTCTTGTACATTGCGAACGCAGAGGGGAAGGTGCGATCGCATAGGAGGAATTGGCTGAGGTACGCGATCGCGGAGTCAGCTATGCGATCGCATAGAACAACGTACCAGATATCAGAACTGTGCATTTTCTGCAAATTTTATTAAGTTCAAAACACCCCGAACCACCTCCGAATCACTCCTGAGGGCTCCTAACCAAACACGCACACTAACTCAACAACATCCTACGAACTTAACCGTGCGATCAAATCGCCAAAATAACATCATAAACGAGGAATCAAATCTCAAAATCTTCACTTTTTCATCAAATTTCATAAACTTTCAAACTTAGAGTTTTAGGTCCGAAACACGTTAAATGACGTCTGATTTCAACCAAATTTCACAGAAAGCACTTAAACTATATATAAGACTTGTACCGGGCATCAGAACCAAAATATGAGCCCGATACCGTAGTCTTTTAATCAATTTTCATTTCCAATTTCCTTAATAATTTGAGAAAACAATTTCACAGAAAAATTCATTTCTCGCCCTCGGGACCTCAGATTTTGATTCCGGGCATATGCCCGAGTCCCATATTTTTCTACGGACCCTCCGGGACCGTCCAATCATGGGTCCGGGTCCGTTTACCCAAAATCTTGACTCAAGTCAACTTTAATCATTTTAAAGCCACATTTTAAAAATTTTCACTGAATTTAACATATAAGCTTTACGACTACGCGCCCGGACTACGCACGCAAATCGAGGCAAGTAGAAATGAGGTTTTCAAGGTCTCGGAAGCACGGAATGGAAGAGAAAACAGGTGATGACCCCTTTGGGTCGTCACAATATATCATGTCTTCTTCTTCGAGTTTCAATCAGCCAAAACCAAGTCTAATTTTTACCAAAACACCTTCAAAATTGAGATATAAACTCAAAACCATATTTTTAATTATTTGCAACAACACCCAGTTCAAACAACTAATGGTTTTTGAAAATCCAAATTCGAATTTAAAGCTTCAAAGCTTTTTAACGGCTGTCAAAGATGGAATAGTTGCTCTCTTTTCCTTTGCTTTACTTTACTGGAATTAGTGATTGAGAGATAGAGAGAGACGTAGAGAGAATCCCAAATCTTTGTAACAACACTCAATTCAAACAAATAAAAATTTTCGAAAACCCAAATTTGAATTAAAGGGAAATAAACAAAGCAATTTTGCTGAGAAAACACCCAAATCAAATGAAGTAATATCTGCTCCTTTGTCTTTTGTAGGGCTATTCATTGAAGATATCTTCTTCTTCGTTGAAAATCAAGCTAATCAGAGATGTTAATGGAGGTAGGAATTTTGAATGATAGTAAAAATTTCGTCTGGTTCTTGAAGAAGAGCTGAAATAGGCGTTAATGGAGGATTTATGAGATTTGTGCAGAGAAAATTATGAGTGAGTGCAACATATCTGGGGAAGGGGGTGGGATGTGGAGAGAAAAATATGGGGGGAGTGGGAATATACGGTAGAATTATTTTAGGACACTAATTAATATCATTAATTCCCTTAAAATACACATAAATGATAATTGAGTATATAAAATATAATTATAGTAAAACTTGAATAGAAAGGGTAATATAGTTTCATATAGTGTATCAAATGTAGAAACCTCTTTTCAAATAAACAATATTGGATATGAAAAATTGACGCGAAAAAGACAAACCACTACTTGCCAACTACAGCTAGCTAGGACTAACCGACTCTTTTTACTGGGCTATAAGAAGTTTTGGGCAGCTTACTTCAGGACGATTAGCAAGAAGTTGGTCAAGAACAGGCCAACCCATTAATCATGATCCAGATAAGTGGGGTTGCAAGAAATCACGGGCTATAAATTGGATAGACTTTGCATAAACTCACGAGTCTAATAGTAGATGCAATTGACCTATGAAACGTACTATATGTTTGTTCTTTTATGTATAAGAATCACCATGTTGTGTTTTGTATGACGCACTTCTTTTTTTTTTTTTTGGTTGTTTGATTGTAGAAGAAATGAAAAATATTTGAGACCAATTGAAGGAACAATTTCACCTTTTAAAAGTCAAGTCATTTTCGCCCTAGCATGTAACATTATTGTCAATATTTTCTAAACTTTTAAGAGAGTAGTATTATAGTGCATCATCTTGCATATTCCTCTAATTTCCTACAACAACTTTTATATTTATATAACATCTGAGAGTGCTTTCAAAAGTAGTTTTTTAAACTATGATTATTAGTTGAAAACATTACCAAACACACCCAACGCTGAGTAGTTGTGTCCATCATCTATCTCCATAACTCTTAAGGATTCGACTAATTAGGCTGTATTCATTTGACCTTTTTCCTTTTGCCTGAGCTTTTCCTAAACTTGTGTTCTAACGACCTTTCCTCGTCAACAATTTTTCAGCTCTTGTACTAAAGAGTCGTCGCCCTGGCTTCGTGGTTGTATGGGTGAAAAATTCTCTAAAATGCTCGAGCCATGATGGTATTGGTAAGGTATTCACAGGCCGCCACATGTCACATATGCGATTCTAATAGATCTGCCCAAGGACTAGGTGATTCAAGAAACAACGAGGTCGCGGTCGAAGAGTCGTCAAAGATTAAGGTCGATGTGAAACATCCTTGGCAGAGTATAACGGCTAGTTTCAAAATTAGTGTTTTGAAACATCCTGTACTATTAGAGTTTTTTAGGAACTTGTTCCCCATAAATAGAAAGAGATACAATGATAGGGGACATGAGATATTCATTTGTAAAAATGCACATTGACTTTATAGAGAGAATCTGGTCCTATTGCAAGCATACGAGAACAACCTTTTATCAAGATTCTTGTCTGGCATTTTCACCGGATCCGAGAACAACCTAAGCGATTAAAGGCTTATCAATTATTCTCATTGTCAGAAAGAATATCTACTAATCTCACCCCTTTTCAGGCGACTCACACGTTTTATTTACTTAAATGTTATTTATTGGTATTTATTACTTCCTCCATTTCAATTTAGATGGGGTAATTTGACTCAGCACAAAGTTTAAGAGAAAAAAGGGAGACTTTTAAAACTTGTGGTTTTAAAAGTATAAATGTTAAAAGTTTTGTGGGTCCATGATATTTATGTGGTTATAAAAACTTCTCATTAAGGGTAAAATGAGTAAAATAAAATGTTTAAAATTAAGTTATTTCCAATTATAGAAATGTGTCATTCTTTTTTTAACGTACTAATAAGTAAAGTGTGCCATCTAAATTAACATGAAGGGAGTCCTATTTAATGTGATACCCCATCTTTTGGATCATTGAATATTATTACCCATAGTTATATTCATTTCCATTAGACAAAATATACTAGGTTTTTTTTTATCTTGACACTGATAGCTTTATCTTTTGGATATTAATTTTAACTAAGATTAACTTTTCTTCACATAAAACTATTTGGTTGAACCAAGATCTATATTTTTAGTCAACCAGTTTGACACCATATGTTGGAACTTCTTAGTTAAATTTTTAGTTTCCTTTAGATCTACTGCTAACGTGAGCCACTAACCTCACAAACCCCAAAATCTATTTTTTCTTTGCACCTATAAAAGCATATATAGTAGGTAACCAAGGAAAAAGGGATAGGATAAACGGTGATATCCCTAGCAAGCTCATGAACGCTATCAACGAAGCTATGAGACATTAGGCAAGGACATAATGTCCATTGTCTCTCCCATGCGCGAGTGGTTGCCTCCCCTCCCCCAATTGTAGCATAACAAACCCAAACGGAAAGGGGCCCTCCACGTCCATAGAGGAAGGCACACCATCGGCCATGAAAAGTTTCTCGAAGCATGGCTGACCGACATGTTAGTAAGCATACTCCATAGGCCCACTCCGTGCACGACTACGGAGGCCGTAAGAACTTACATAGCGCAATAGGCAAATGAATAGAATGACCAACCAGACCCTCCAACACCAGGTATAACTCACGCCGTTACTAACAATGCAGGTGATGACACCCTCGATGTCGTCCTAAAGAGGATGGAAGAAATGAGAAGGAAAACAAAGCACTCAGAGATCAAATGAAAGAACACCAAGAACGAGTTGACAAGATACCAGGCACCCCTAAGTTATTACTAAGGAGGGATGACGACAGATTTGTAAAGCATCCATAATGACCTCACATGACGGAATGACTGACCCTGAAGATCACATGACTCATTATGTCACTGCTGTAAAAGGCAATAACCTCACTAAGGAACAAGTGTCGTCAATTTTGCAGAACAAATTTAGCGAAGCTCTGGCAGGAGGAGAATTAACATGGTACTCACATCTACCAGACCGTTACAAAGAGAACTATGAGGAAATGGCTGATAAGTTCGTAACGGCACATGCTAGAGCCAAAAAAGTAGAGGCAAGAGTGAATGATATATTCGCCATCAAGCAGTACTTAGGAGAAGCACTAAGGGACTTCCTCACCCGATTCAACTGGTAAGGATGACCCTAACAAATGTGTCCGAGGGAATGGCAGTTGCGGCCTTTCAAAATGGGTTGAGCAGAGATGGTTGGAGAGCAACTAGAAAACTACTAAGCCGATTGTTGAAATACCCTCTAACCAATTAGGACAAGATCCATAATGCTTACTGTGCCGAGGTTCGAGTAGATGAGGACGACCTCAATGGACCAACTTATTAGCTCGTCTCGGTACAAGTCGAGTTCAGGAAAGAACAAAGAGACAACATCAGGAAAGATCACCCGGTTTCACGACCCAACAGGGAAAGTGGCCGCCAAAGATGAGGTCCGATCTGAGCACCAAAAATTCTGACGCCCAATGTGAGCTCTACCAGGAGCAAAGACACAAAACAAAAGATTGCATCGCCCTTAGGCAAGAAGTTGTCAACATATTGCGATAGGGACACCTCAAAGAGCTTTTGAGCAGTAATAGGAGGAATAACTTCGCTAGAGGCCGTGAACACCAAGGCCCACCGAAACGCTCTCACCAACTCCAGCTCGTACTATCAACATGATCATCGAAGGAAATGGCGATGCTTCAATCAACAACGTCTGATTCACCACCACTCATTAACTCAACTAATCCATCACCTACGAACGTACTACGAACTCGAAAAAAGTATCATCTTCGATGAGTCGGATACCGATGGTTTGATTTTTCCTCATAACGACGCTCTCATCATTACTTTGCGTATTTTGGATACTGATGTCTAACATATCATGGTAGACGATGGAAATAAAGCGTGCACTATCCATCCCCGAGTCCTCACCCAGATGAGACTCGAGGACAAGGTAGTTCCACGATGCATCACATTGACCAATTTTAATAATGCAGTTGAACGAACATCGGGAGAAATTACACTCTCCATTTTGGCTGGCGGCATAATGCTGGAGATGATATTCCATTTTATGGACCAGGCCACCCCGTATAATGCCATCATAGGACGACTATGCATATATCCTATGAAAGCCATCCCTTCTAGCTTATATCAAGTAATCAAATCCCAACACCTTGGGGGATATTCAGTATATGGGGAAAACAACGCACGTCCTAGGAATACTACCGCATCGCCTTATACGACACGAGAACCCAACAGAAAAAAAACAAGGAAAAAAAGGCATAAAAATCAATAGGGTCGAGGTCGACGCGAGGAGATACCAGGGATGTCATCATGGATTTCGAAATGGGGAAGCTGCGAATTCAACTATAGAGGACCTCGGCCCGATTTAATTAGACCCTAACGACTACAATAACAAGGCTTACATTGGCTGTAAACTTCGAGAACCATGTAAATTTGGTCAATTATTAATAACTAATGTAGATTTGTTTGCCTTCAGCCATGCAGATATGCCGGGTATCCCCAAGGAGATCATTACACTCAAGTTGAATATGACCTATTCTACCCCCTAGTTAGGCAGGTCAGAAGCAAATTCAATCTCATCATCAAAAATGCTGTCTACGAGGAGGTGGAGAAACTACTAGAAAATTGCTCCATCAGGGAGTTGAAGTACCCCAAATGGATCGCCCACGTAGTAATGGTCAAAAAGAAAAAGGGGAAATGGCGAATGCATAGATTTCACGAACTTGAACAAAACATGGCCGATGGATTCTTTCCCATTACCATATATCAACCAACACATTAACGCAACGGTCGAGCAAGAATTGTTGAGTTTTTTGGACGCATATGTCACACCTCATTTTTTACTACACCCCCCGAAGAGGGTATAATAAAGGAAATTTTTTCAATTAAAGGACAATCGAAATGAGATTTATGTATTTAAAGAATTCAGAGTCGCCACTTGGGAGATTTCTGGTGTCCCAAGTCACCGGTTCAAATCCTGAATCGAGGAAAGGATTAACTCTGTATTATAGTCCACGAACAAGAAATCCGGGTAAGGAATTCTGTTAACTCGGAAGAAGGTGTTAGGCATTCCTGAGTTCTGTGGTTCTAGCATGGTTGCTCAACTATTATATTTGTCCTACTTATCTGATTTACAACATGTTTTGACCTATATGAATTTTTACTTATTTACCGCTTTTAATTAATTTTTCAAAGGATATTGAACGTCATTTCAAATATGTCTTTGGATCGCGTCACATCAAATGCACCCGCAATCCGGAACACATCTTATTCAACGTTTTGGGATTTGGATTTGGTTCACATAAAATGTGCACCCGGATTTAAGAAAGTAATATTATTAAAATACGCGCCTAAAGCAACTACGCGTCTCAATTTTGCGAGGGCTATGGAATTTGCTAAATGGCACGCCTTGAATTCTAAGGTTAATTGGAAATTTAATTGAAATGAGGACCACGTAGTTGGCATTTTATGTTTGGCATGGCGCACCTCGATTTTATTTTAAAAGGGCATTCAAACTAAGATTATGAAGGGCCTTAAATTATTTGTATCATCTAATACTGCTCATCTTCAACCTAGTTGATGGTCTAATTTATTGACACTAGATGTAATTAAAGGTTCTATTTCAACTACCTAGGATAGATTATATGAGGGAAAACTAATTCATTATATGAGAAATACTTAAAGTAATACCAACAAACTAATGGTCCAACAAAGAAAAGGCCTGGACTTCGTTCGAAGAGCTTTCAGAATTGGGCCTCATGATTGAGCCCAAATTCAAGGCCTGGCTGCTGATGAGCACAAGGCTCAACATCAAACCCTCACAAAATATGAACAAGATTTGAAGTTGCAAAAGAATTCAAAGGCCAACAATGAGACTAACGCACATAAAGGTAAACTTGGGAATCGTTCTTTACTTATCAATAGGCAGCTAATGGCATTTTAACAATGAAAGTAATGCAGACTTAAAAAGAAACTCGACAGCCTTATTTCAATGGCATATCTCTAGGCAATATTTTCAAATTAAACTGGAAGCCTTAAATCTTAAACAAAATTCTCATGAACAGAGCTTTATACAATGAACTAATGGCATACATATCTTAGCCAACTGAAACATAAATCATAGTCCAAATATATCATGATCCTAATTAACATGAAGGCAATCATCTCCTTACTGTTTTTCCGGTATAACCTAGATACAAATTCAACCTCTATAATTTAACTAAACTTCTCTACTATAGCAATATCAAACACACTTCATTGTTTACACTTACACAATACAAACAGTCCCTAAATAACATCGAAACCAGCTAAAAAAAGTAAAATGAATCAGGCTATAATATTAGACAGTAGAAATACAAAACTAGTTGGGGTCATGCTTTGAATCCCATTCATTTCATTTCAAGCTTCAAATCTGAGTTTACAAACAATAGATCCCAAGAATGTGTACATGGAATTCGAAAATAAAAAGAAGTGAGGATGCAGTATCCAACAGCACAGCAGATCAACGATGTATCAGTAGTAGCAAACACACAGCCCCAGACTTAATGAAAGGAAACCAGGAAATTGATTCAAAAACCCAATGAAACAGTAGTTTCAATACTTCTAGACCCAAAATTTCCAAAAAAAAACAATACCAATTCCTTTTAAAGCTCCAAGTGAATCACAAGTTGCTTCAGAAATTGAAAATTTCAGGAATTAGAAGAAGAATTTTAACCAAACAATATCTTTCTCTCAAAAGATCTATCTCTCTCAATTTCAGACTCACTCTCTGTTTCTATTGATCTCCCTTAGGGTCTGAAATCTCCTATGTTTCTGTGTATATGAGTGTATATCAGAATGTATATCATAAACCTTTTTCCTCAACGCTCTCAATTAAAAGCTCTGTCTCCTTTTCCTCTCCCTTCCTCTCTAATTCTCAAGCCTCCCTCTTCTTATAAGTTTTCAGGCCTCTTTTTTATCCAGATTTTCAGGCACCTCTAGTGGACAGTCAATTAGTGTCCATTTCAGTCCTGAAAATTAGCATTAGTGCAGTCTCCACTACTAATTATCTTTTATCTTTAACAATCCCACTTAGTAGTGCCCCTTTTTAGACTAATCCATTAGCGCACCACTTATTACTTAGTGGCCCCAAGTTTAGTTACTGAGGGTCCAAATTCTCAAACTACCCTTTAAAGCCCCTGTGAATTACCCCTTTGAGCCTAGGCAGAACCTGGGTCTAATTGACCCAAGTTGACGGGTCCAAATGAACCCAATTCAAATCCAATCCGGGCTTTTCAGCCAAAAATCGAATTAGGGATTCTCAAATTCTAAAGATTAAACTAATTCAAGTCTAGTATTTTTATCAAAATAGAAAACAAGCAGCATTCTTTGTAAGACTGTTCTTAAGGCTAACTATCACAACAATATTGACAAACTAACAGGAATCCATTTACGACAATTACCAAAATACGCCATAATTTAAAAGTAAGAAGACAACAATTTAACCAGTAATTAAGATTTAACAAACAACAACTAAAAGCTGGCAAAATGATCCCTAATTTATTCTGAAATAAAATAAAATTCGAGTTCGGAGTTCTTCAGGATATTCAGATAGAAAACAGACCATTCAACAACATAGAATAGATGAGGAGAAGAAGAAAGGAGGATAAATAAAATAAAAATGATAGAAAAATACTCACAGGGAATAGAAAACTCACTGACATAAACTCGAGACTGCCATTGATGTTCTGATCAAATCCCCAAATAATTTTATCCGCTCGTTCGTTGCCGGGAATAAGCGGACAACGTTATTTGAGGATCAATCAGGCCTTCAGCTTCTAAAAATCTTTATCAGGGATGACCAGAGCATGAACAGACTTGCTATGGCTCCCAGGGGTTGAACCCTAGATTTTCTATTCGAGGATTCCAAGCCATGTTCGAGGGAAGATGACACGGGATTTGGGGTGGGTAAGACATGGTGGTCTGCTGGTATTAGTTTGGAGGCGATTGGGCAAGTTAGGGTTCGGGGTCTATCTTCGATCTGATATTCGAGGAGTTTGGTCAGGATTCGAAGGAAAGTGATTAGGGGTTTGGAAAGAGGAGAAGGAGGGGAATCTGGGGTGTGAAGATGGGGGTGTTTGGCCACCGTCCGCCGCCATGGGCGATTTTTGGCAGGTGGAAAATGGTGGTGTGAGGCGGTGGAATACAGGGCTATCTCTGAAGAGAGACGGGGGGCGGGGGGTTTGAGTGACGGGGGTAGGGGGTTAATGTTTCAGGTATATTAAAATCAATGATTTAATCTGGGCCGTAGGATAATTGGAATCCAACGGCTTAGATTAGATCATTGCACGAAACAGGGTTGTTTTGGCTGATAGGATGTTGTACCGGTTTAGGGAATGGTTGGGTCGGGTTAAGGGGTGGCATTTCGACCGTTTGATCGATTTAATCCAACGGCTTGGATCAATCGAAACCAAACGACGTCGTTTGGTGGGGTGTGGAGACGGTCTGGATTGGGAACGTGTTTGGGCCTCAATTTGGATGGGTTTTGGGTGTATTTGGTTTGGGCCTGGTGGATCAATAGGGTATTTGGCCCCAAATCCGGTTCCCTCAATCTTTTTCCCTTTCTTTTTAGTTTCCAAAATATTTTTCTTCTCAAAATTATTTTAAATCCTAAATTAATCCCTTAAACCAAATTATCCTACTAAATTAAACTAATTAAACTCTAAATTATAATTATCATAAAATAACTAAATACCAAATCACACAATTTTGACATTATACACTAAAAATGCAAAAATACATTATTTTTTGTGATTTTTCTAGTTTTATAAAACACTTAGTTATTAATTAATTCCAAAATATCTAATTAAATCCTAAATGCAATTGCAACGTATTTTTATATCTTTTAGTAATTTAACAATTAAACATGAACGGACAAATGCAAACAATAACAGAAAATATCATGAAAATTCACAAAATTACATACAAAGGAAAAAATTGTTTTGTTTTGAGTTATTTGGGAGTAAATCATGTGAGGCAAAAATCACGTGCTCACAGCTGCTCCTCTTTGTTCGTAAACACGAAGAGTTTTCATGCAAAGACAAAGTTAGCGGTGTGAGCACTCACTTTTTGCCCTACATATGAATTACTCCTAGAAAATTCAAAAAAAAAAATAAAATAATTTTTTGTTTGTTTGCAATTTTTGGGAATTTTTTGTTATTTTTCTTGTATTATTTGCATTTTTGTACGGCATGTTTATTTGTTAAATTAATAAAAAATACAAAAATATGTCTCATTTCCATTTAGGATTTAATTCTACAATTAGGAGTAATTAAGTTTGTTTTACAAAATAAAAATCACAAAAATATGTATTATATTTTATTTGTTGTCATTGTATGATTTTATTTTAATTAAATGTGTTAATTGGCGTGTTAATTATTGTTAAGTATTAATTAATATCTGTGTAGTTTTATTTCTGATTTTTACAAATTAATTAGGAATTTTGTTTAATTATAAAGAAGGAAAAGAAAAGAGTTGAAAATTGAAGAGAAATTCGAATTTGGGCTTAAATCTGAGACCAAGAATCAGGACCAATTCATTTTATGATCCAGTCCGGTCTCTTGATCCCTCAGACCTCACCAAACGACGCTGTATTGGCACCTCAAATCTGAGCCGTCGATCAAGCTAATCGAACGGTCCAGTACAACTCCCGTCTAAGGCCAAACGACGACGTTTCAGGAGCTTTGATCGGGGCCATTCATCCCATTCAATCCAACGGCCTCAATCACTCCTTTATACCCGACCCATTTCACCCCAAGACCGACCCAGTCTTACAGCTGATCCAAACGACGTTGTCCCCTTAAGTGAAAAGATCAAGGCCGTTGATCATTAATGATCCAACGGCCAAGATCAAACCACCCCACCCCTATATAAATCCAATATCCTACCCCAGCCCCCCTAACCAAACACCCCCTCATATTACTGTTCATCGTCTCTCTCAGAGACGATGTAAACCCTAGCACCGTCCCTTTTTCCCCCGCCATTAAACCTGGCGGCCCCGTCTCCGATGACCCCCAGATTAACACCATAAGACCTTCTAGCCACCCCCAACACAAATCCTCAAACCGTTTGGCTCGAATCATCTCAGAGCTTCTCGAATCTTCATTTGAAGATTTGAGCCAAACGAAAATCTACACCAACCAGCCCCAAATTCACACCAAGCCTCCCTCTGACCTCCCTCATACCCTAACCAACATTGGTTTGGTTCGAATCTAACCAGAAAGACTCGAACCCCAAATCAGACCGTATGAACCCCAGAACTCAAGAACCTTGGGGGTTTGTCCAATTAAGAAGGGGATTGGGGTCTAATAGATTTTAATCAAGGTGTTCTCAGTTGAGAACACTTCGATTAAAATTCGTTCGATCTCAAAGAGGTCAAGCCAAATTTGAACCCGGGTCATTTCTGATCTTTTGTCGCTGAGGTATTTTCTTTTCTTTTGTTCTATTTTGTGTTTATATCTGTTTAATTGTTTAGTTTAAGTTTCACTGATTTTTCAAAATTTCGTCTATTGATTCTGTCCATCTTTAATGACATTTTATTTGGCCGAATTCTTCTTTTCGTTTGAGTGTATGTTATGAGTTATATTCAATTTGAATAAACTCGTCGAATGGATAAATTTCTTGCTTCTGTCAAATACCACTCGAATCCATGTTCGATTGTTTTCTTATGATTGTTTCATTGTTATATGTTGTAGCATGTGTAGTTAATTAAATGAGGTCGTCAATTAGTCTTTTAAGGTTTGACTGATAGATTTACATGCTGATAGGCTATTATTGTTCAATCCAGTAGGTTTATCCCCTGCTCCTTTTCTGTTCTGATTTTTGTATCAAAATAAGCCTGCTGGTATGTGTGAACTTTGAAATAAGTCTCTTGCCGTATTTGTTGTCATTGGCCTGTCATTCCCCTTTAAAACCCCGTTGTTTGTTTCTTTAGATCAGTAGGTGATGACCTGAACCTTTAGTGTTCATGTTTGGTGTCATGTCCAATTGAATTTGATTATCTGCCTTTAATCATTGATTGATATTAAGGACTGGTTATAGCTGTTGTTTTTAGTTTTGAATTCAATTTTTTGATGTGCTTATGTTGATTAGGAGTGAGTAATGAGATTAATTAGTTAAGTTATTTAGGTTTGAATTGGTTATAGCTGCAGAATGATAGTTGATTAGAGTAGGATAGTAATTCCAGGCATCAGGGAGGGTAGTTTGGGAATAGAAAATTGGTGAATTGTTTGAGATAAGTGCTCTATCCACTAAAATGCTAATGGGATATTAAACTAATACACTAGTGGGTAACAAAACATAATGGGGATTAAAATTGTGCACTAATGAGTAAAATAAGAGGGCACTAGTGTAATGGTTAATTAAAAAAAGGAAAGGATAATCTGATGGTGGATTGGGAAGAAATTAAGCACTAATTGAATGCCTATTAAAAGGCTGAACATACACTGAGAGGAAAAGAAGAGTCTGATAAAAAAAAAGACATACATTGAGAATAGGAATGGAGTGAAGAAAGTTAAGAGTTTTAAGAATCAATAGAATGAAGGTTATCTGATTTTAGGATAGAACCCACTTTAAGCTTGATCCTTTGATCCTTTGATCCTTTGGTTTAAATTTGAAAGTTGTGTGTTGATTCACCTATAAGTTAGTAGTTTAAAGTGTTGTGAAAGTACAATTGGTTTAATCGAAGCTGGTTTCGGGTTCCAATTTAGTGTTGTGGTTTAATCCTGGGTGTTTCGAGGCTGTGACTAGATTTTTCTATCCTTTTCCTGTTGCTGTTGTTGTGTTACTGACTTCTTGCCTGTTATTCTTTATTTCTTCAGGTACACATCTTTTAATCCATTCCAATGTAAAATTGACTTGAAGTAGAGAAATGGAGATGCTTCTCAGCTTTTATATGCGAGAAAATATTTCTGTTATTTCCATTTAAATTGTTATAGTTAGACAGTTAGTCTTTTGGCCAAATACATAACTGGGCCCTTAAACTTGGCATTTTTTATCACTTGGGCACTTAAATATAAAGTTGTTCCTATCAGACCCTTCAACTAAATCACATATGTGCCAATTAGATACTTTGTAGACCATCTGAGAAAAACTTTTATAAAAATTATTGGATATGTAATTAGCTGCAGTTGTATATTTGATAGTTTTTAAGGCTTTCTTCTTTGCTTATGAAATAGCTGCATTTGTATATTTGACAGCTTTGCTCTTTTGC
Source organism: Nicotiana glauca (assembly GCA_026770625.1). Taxonomy (NCBI): domain Eukaryota; kingdom Viridiplantae; phylum Streptophyta; class Magnoliopsida; order Solanales; family Solanaceae; genus Nicotiana; species Nicotiana glauca. Next base: position 61,932 of record MU716221.1, read on the forward strand.
TGAAGTACTATTTTTGTTAAAAGTTGTTAATGTCAAAATGCAACTTCTATCAACCACTTGTGCGTTCTAGTTTGTAAAGTTTTATTCTAGTAGCTTACAAGTGCCGTAAAGTTTCATAAGCACTCAATTATGTCACTACAAAGTGCTTATGAAAATTTTCATGGTATCTCCTATAATCGTACTTTAGTGCCGTAAAGTTTCATAAGCAAAGAAGAAAGCCTTAAAAGCTATCAAATATACAACTGCAGCTAATTACATATCCAATAATTTTTATAAAAGTTTTTCTCAGATGGTCTATAAAGTGTCTAATTGGCACATATGTGATTTAGTTGAAGGGTCTGATAGGAACAACTCTATGTTTAAGTGCCCAAGTGATAAAAAAAGGCCAAGTTTAAGGGCCCAGTTATGTATTTAGCCTAGTCTTTTGCTTGGTATTACATAGGTATTAAATGAGATAGTAGCTATTTTAAATAGTATATTTGTAATAAGGATTGTATAACTGGACTGTGAGGATTGTGTAGATTACATTTAAACTTGTGATGATAGTTTTAGTTTGATATAGTTTGTTATCATTTATAATTGTTAAATTGTCATAGAGCAGATGTTTACACTAGCCATTTCCTGATATACTCTATATTGTTAAACAGACGTAAGTATGAGTTTGCTCAAATTCTGAATCAAAGATTGTAATTGAGGACTGTCTTAGCGATAGAATAATTTGATTACTATTTCTAAATGTAGAGAGTTATAGTCTGCAGTATTAGTTTAAACTAGTTTGGATTGTTGAATTCCATGTGTCATTAAAAATCAGATTTGAAAGCAAAAAATTATAGATTAGTTAAATTCAGTGATTAATGGTTATCAACGGCATTTGAAACTGATTTATCATATTGTAGTTGTGTCACATAATCGAATATATGCCATAAAAATCAATTGATTGAATGAAATGTCGTTGGCAGGAATTGTTAATAAGTTAGTTAAGTCTCTTTATGTTCATTAGTGTTTTATGATATTAGATAAACCATTTCAGTATGTCAACTATTGATTAAGGGTGTAGGCTTTATATCAGTCATTAAATCAAAAATTAAGTGTTCATAAATATTTTGTCATGCTAAATTGAATCTTAGATTTAGAAATAAGTTGTTAACTAGATTAAGGCCTTTGTTCGTTGGTTTTATCATATAAGTTCAGACATTAAACAGCCATGCATAATTCTGCTTGGGCCGTTGGTTGGTCCATACGACAAGGGCTTCAGTAGTAACGTTGCAGGGCCCAAGTCATGGCCTTACCCATTTTTGCCAAAAAAATAAATCATGGGATTTCAATTGTATCACCTGAGAAATAAACCTCCAAGGCAAAATTTAATAATTAGGATTTTGATAATGCTGAAATTACATTAGGAGCAGGGAAATTAAACCATAAATATAAAATTGGGTTTTGAATTAGGTAGCAGGTTTAAGCTAAAAGGTTTTCTCCTTTTATTTGAATCCGGACTTGAATTTGGGATTCCAATTTATATTTGTGGATCAATTAGCCTTTAGAGACAAAACAAAAAAATAGAAAACCTAGCAGACTTTAGTTCAGCCTTTTAAAATAATGAATGAGACGAGCCTCGACAAACAAAAATACATAAGCCGCGGGGCCCTCTATATGTGTTTGTAAAATTACTTAGATTTCGGGATGGTCCGTTTAGCAAAATTTCATGGCCTTACCCAAAATAATAATACGCTAGTCGCTTTAGGCGCGCCTTTAATAATTTACTTTCTTAAACTTGGGTGCATATTTATGTGACCCAAATTCAAATCTCAACAGAGTCGAAATGTGTCGATAACCACGGGTACATTGATGTGACGTGGTTCGAGATACGTTTTCACAACGTTGCAATTCTTTTAAAAAAAAAATAATAATATTAAAAGCGTTTAAAGGTTAAAATTCGCACATGAGTTAAAGTATGTTATAAATCAGATAATTAAGCCGAATATAACAGTTGAGCGACCGTGCTAGAACCACGAAACTCGGGAATGCCTAACACCTTCTCCCAGGTTAACAGAATTCCTTATTTGGATTTTTGGTGCGCGGACTGTTAAACAGAGTCAATATTTTCCTCAATTCGGGATTAAACCGGTGACTTGGGACACCATAAAATCTCCCAAGTGGCGATTCTGATCCTTTAATAATAATCCCGCTTTGATTGTCCTTTAATTGAAAAAACTCCCTTGCACCCTCGCGGGTGCCGGAAAAAGGAGGTGTGACAAGCAGATACGAGCGATTTTTGCCCGTTTGAGCACTCCGTGTAAAGCATTTTTTGAAAGATTTGACTGAACCTATGCTTCAAAGGTTTCCAATATATCGTTGGCTAAAAAGGAATCAGGTCAATGTAGTTCGGGAAATTTGGTAGCTGGCTCTACCATGAAGCTATGGTTTACTATTGTTGCTGCTGCTGCTACTCCTGACCCCCTTATTACACCATGCTAAAAGAAAAATAAAGAAGCTAGACTGGATTATAGCCTACAAATTATAAAGACTTATTCTTGGACTTGTTCTGCGACCGTTGTTGACTTGTCGCCTTGTATTTCCCTACAATAATTCTTTTGTTGATGTCTTGCACCGACTTCTTGAGATGTTCTCCCTTTCTTTAGGCGGGTACCTAACTGCTGATCCTTTAAATGCTTTCTCTTGATCATTGTCGTCTTCCTCTATTCTCAAGGCGGGCTCCTGACCTCTTGATCTTGAATGCATTCCACTGTTATTCAAGCGGGCTCCTGACTTTTTGATCTTGAATGTATTCCTCTGTTCTCCGGGCGGGCTCCTGACTACTGAAACTTAAAATGTATTTCTCTGTTCTTCAGGCGGGCTCCTGACTTCAAAACTTGAAATATATGCCTCTATTCTCTAGGCGGGCTCCTGACTTCAAAACTTTAAATGTATGCCTCTGTTCTCCAGGAGGAACCTAACTTCAAAACTTGAATGTGTATTCCTCTACTATCCAGGCAGGGTCCTGACTGCTGAAACTTAAAAGGTATGCCTCTATTCTCCAGGCGGGCTCTTGACTTCAAAACTTGAATTGTATTACCTCTGTTCTTCAGGCGGGCTCCTGACTTCTGAACTTAAAAGGTATGCCTCTGTTCTCCAGGTGGGCTCCTGACTTCAAAACTTGAAATGTATTCCTCTGTTCTCCAGGCGAGCTCCTAACTGCAACAAAATGGACAAAACAAAGAAACTTTTCTGCCCCAGTTTGGTGACTGGGCATCATATTACCAGATATTAATAAGAATTTGAAAGCTAAAAATTTGAATTGTACTCCCTCTGTTCTTCAGGCGGGGTCTTGACTGCTGAAACTTAAAAGGTATGCCTCTGTTCTCCAGGCGGGCTCTTGACTTATTGATCTTAAATGTATTCCTCTATTCTTCAGGCGGGCTCCTGACTTCTGAACTTAAAAGGTATGCCGAGGAACATGACCGGTGCCCGACCGGGTATCCCCAGTCAAGCGGACCTAGGTGCCTTTTCTATCCCACATGTCACGCCCCAAATTCGAGGAACATGACCGGCGCCCGACCGGGTATCCCCAGTCAAGCGGACCTGGGTGCCTTTGCTATCCCAAGTGTTACCCCTCATTATCATTACCTAATAACCAAGTGAAATAGCCATTTATAGGATATGGACTCCATTAACCAAATTTTATAAACATAACAATAACAATTTCCATTAGCAACTTCATTCACCATAATAAAGGTATTCCAATTTTTTTTATACATCATTGCCACACATCAATATTTATCTTTTAATTTCTCATGCCCGAAACTACCCACAACCTGTCTACGGAGCCTCTAAATACAATTGAAGAATAATATGGAAATTCCGGCAACAAGGCTCCGGCTATACCTTATACAAACATCAAAACAAGATCCCAAAACAGAAGTGGCATGAGCCACATAGGGCCCCGAAAGGAAAGGAGCTCAAAGAATCAGCTGACGGGAAGTGATGAAGAGCTACGGTCGGTGGATTGGAGTACCTGCTATGGATCCACCTACAATCATAACACCAATGTAGCGCCCCCGCAAAAAGGGACGTCAGTACATTTGAATTGTACTAGTATGTATAAACAAGCTTTGTCCCAAGTAAACTCAAGCCACAGACAAGTAAGTCATGGTAATTGAAACAACAAACAAATACATAAAGAAATAACAAGTCAAGCCAAACAAGTTTTCAACACTTAACTTTGTTTCAAGTAGTCCTCAAACCATATACAAGTAGAAAACAACAATAGAAGCAACAACCAAACACACATGGAAGGCACAATCAAACCAAACAAAGGGACAATCAGTGCCCCACAGGTTACAAACTCTCCTGCTGTCTCCTTTCACAATGCCTCATCAATGATTTCACAATTGGTACACATATCGATTTCAATGGCGATTACGATCGCTTTCCACCCTTATTACCTCGGCCACCCTTATTACCTCGGCCACCCTTATCACCACAACCCACACCTTGTTACTTCATGTTGCGGCGCGCAACCCGATCCCACCGTACATTTTCAATTCACAAACAATCATAACAACAATAATGAACAATTCACAAAGATCACAACAACGACAATAAGCAATTTACAAAGATCACAACAACATTTCCTTAAGGAGTAACAACAATGATTCACAAGTGTTCCCATAACCATCAATACTATTTTCCGTCGAATTCCACAATTCACAAGTGTTTCCATAGCCAATAGTACCAATTCCACTATATTCCATAATTCATAAGCAATTCAAGTTGTTACAATAATTACCCACCAGGAGCCAATGTGTTATTACCACCGTTGTTCCAATTTCATCATTCACGATTTCCCTTTTTATCAATCGTTTCCCAACTCTTACCACATAACATTTAACCAAACCAATCAACACCCAACAAACCAATCACAAGAGTTTCACAAACAATTCACATAGCTATCACATACCATTTATTCGTACACCAAAACAGGGCGATTTCACAAAGATCAAAGTTAGCCATACATACCTCGAAGAGCTTTTCCTTAAGTTACTACAACGTTCCAGAAATTCTAGCAATTCCAATCTACTATGAGACATAACAAAATTAAACACAAATTAGAAAGGATTCATGGTTTCAGCTCATTTGGGAATTTTATCAAATACTAGTTGAGCATCTTGATTTCAAATCTATTTTACAAGGTTTCCTTCATTTCCCAACTCAATCTTTACCTATTTATGTTAAGCAATCTTCCCATGAACCTAAGGTTGATATGCATGTAAGGAATCCATTCTTATACTCATGAATCACCTCCCTAATTACTCCTTATAGCTAAGAATAGAAATAAAAGCTAGGGTGATGAAATCTTACCTCTTGGGATGAAGATCTAGGGCCTTCACTTGATTATCTTCAAGGAATTAGCAAGATTTTATGGAGAAATTTGATGGGAAAAACTTTCCCTCTCTAAAACCCCTCTCTCTCCCTCTAGAAATGTTCAGAAAAATGCTCAAAATGAGCTATAGCACCTAATATATCGATAGGGGGTCGGGTTTAGAAATTAAAAAAAATAACCCCACGATGTCGGTTCTGCTATAGCAGAATGGACCGCAAAATCGATATGCGGTCTGCAGAATGCTTCGCAGAATCGACGCCCAAAACTGGGCTACACTGGCCCATTCTGCGGCCAAAATGCGACCGCAGAGTGAGAAATGCGACACATTCTGCGGTCGCAAAATTGACACAGGATATCATTTTCCAGCCTTTGGTAGTTTGACCATAACTTCGCGTAGGAATGTCCAAATGACGAACGGTTTGAAGCGTTGGAAACTAGAATCAAAGAAATTTCATTTGATATGCTATTCACCACATAAAATCTCATACATATTTAGATATGACCGTTTAAAGTGGAGCCTTGTGCGAATCCATTTGAAATTTTAGCCTATTGTGAGATTTTTCCCATTTGGCATAAACTTAGGCTTCCATTTGGACCTCACATCACTTACCATAAGACTTATACTCATATTTACCAAGTCTAATTGATGTCAACCATGTTCATAGCACATAAAATATAATAATTAGCCTACGTGGCACCACGAAATCCTAGATTACTTAGCGAAATTTTTCGGGGCATTACAGTTCTCCAGGCGGGCTCCTGACTTCAAAACTTGAAATGTATTCCTCTATTCTCCAGGCGGGCTCCTGACGGCAACAAAATGGACAAAACAAAGAAATTTTTCTGCCCCAGTTTGTTGATTGGGCATCATATTACCAGATATTAAGAAGAATTTAAAAGCTAAAAAATTGAATTGTACTCCCTTTGGTCTTCAGGCGGGGTCCTGACTGTTGAAACTTAAAAGGTATGCCTCTATTCTTCAGGCGGGCTCCTGACTTCTTGATCTTGAATGTATTCCTCTATTCTTCAGGCGGGCTCCTGACTTTTGAACTTAAAAGGTATGCCTCTGTTCTCCAGGCGGGCTCCTGGCTTCAAAACTTGAATTGTATTACCTCTGTTCTTCACATGGGCTCCTGACTTCTGAACTTAAAAGGTATGCCTCTGTTCTCCAGGCGGGCTCCTGACTTCAAAACATGAAATGTATTCCTATGTTCTCCAGGCGGGCTCCTGACTGCAACAAAATGGACAAAACAAAGAAACTTTTCTGCCCCAGTTTGGTGACTGGGCATCATTTACCAGATATTAATAAGAATTTGAAAGCTAAAATTTAAATTGTACTCCCCCTGTTCTTCAGGCGGGTTCCTAACTGCTGAAACTTAAAAGGTATGCCTCTGTTCTCCAGGCGGGCTCCTAACTTTTTGATCTTGAATATATTCTTCTATTCTTGAGGCGGGCTCCTGACTTCTAAACTTGAAAGGTATGCCTCTATTCTCCAGGCGGGCTCGTGACTTTAAAACTTGAATTGTATTACCTCTGTTCTTCAGGCGGGCTCTTGACTTCTGAACTTAAAAGGTATGCCTCTGTTCTCCAGGCGAGCTCCTGACTTCAAAACTTGAAATGTATTCCTCTGCTCTCCAGGCGAGCTCCTGACTGCAACAAAATGGACAAAACAAAGAAACTTTTCTGCCCCAGTTTGGTGACTGGGCATCATATTACCAGATATTAATAAGAATTTGAAAGCTAAAAATTTGAATTGTACTCCCTCTGTTCTTCGGGCGGGGTCTTGACTGCTGAAACTTAAAAGGTATGCCTCTGTTCTCCAGGCGGGCTCCTGACTTCTTGATCTTGAATGTATTCCTCTGTTATTCAGGCGGGCTCCTGACTTCTGAACTTGAAAGGTATGTCTCTGTTCTCCAGGCGGGCTCCTGACTTCAAAACTTGAATTGTATTACCTATGTTCTTCAGGCGGGCTCCTGACTTCTGAACTTAAAAGGTATGCCTCTGTTCTCCAGGCGGGCTCCTGACTTCAAAACTTGAAATGTATTCCTCTGTTTTCTAGGTGGGCTCCTGACTGCAAAAAAAATGGACAAAACAAAGAAACTTTTCTTCCCCATTTGGTGATTGGGCATCATTTACCAGATATTAATAAGAATTTGAAAGCTAAAAATTTGAATTTTAATCCCTCTGTTCTTCAAGCGGGGTCCTGACTGCTGAAACTTAAAAGGTATGCCTCTGTTCTCCATGCGGGCTCCTGACTTCTTGATCTTGAATGTATTCCTCTATTCTTCAGGCGGGCTCCTGACTTATGAACTTGAAATGTATTCCTCTGTTCTCTAGGCGGGCTCTTGACTGCAACAAAATAGACAAAACAAAGAAATTTTTCTGCCCCAGTTTGGTGACTGGGCATCATTTACCAGATATTAATAAGAATTTGAAAGCTAAAAATTTGAATTGTACTCCCTCTATTCTTCAGGCGGGGTCCTGACTGTTGAAACTTAAAAGGTATGCCTCTGTTCTCCAGGCGGGTTCCTGACTTCTTGATCTTGAATGTATTCCTCTGTTCTTTAGGCGGGCTCCTGACTTCTGAACATGAAATGTATTCCTCTGTTCTCCAGGCGGGCTCCTGACTGCAACAAAATGGACAAAACAAAGAAACTTTTCTACCCCATTTTGATGACTGAGTGCCTTTGTGAGTGTTAATTGAATAGTGTTACTAAACACTTTTAACAATTTTAAAAGCTACGTCCCATTATCCAGGTGGGTCCTGAAAACTTCTGGTAAATTACATGTTTTAGAACTTCATTATATTTTCTTACTACTGCACCTCTTGTTTTTCCTTTCTTCTCTCCTTTTTTTTTTCAAAATAATCCTAATGCTATATCTCATTATCTAGGAGGGCCCTGAAAATTTCTAATCGAATCTTTCCTGACGAGTGACCACTTTTATGTTTGAACTAAACTTCCTTACAACAAGCCTTATCCTAATTCCTGTTACTACCAGAAATCTTAAAGTTTGGTCCCATTATCCAGGAGGGTCCTGAAAACATCCCCATTTAACTCAAGGTAAAAATGTGGAAAAAGGTGGTGTTTCTTCTTGGGGGAAAAAGGTGGAAAAAGATGGTATTTTTTTTGAGTGATTTTGTGTTAAAATCTGCTTCTTGTGCTTATTTTAAAACAAGTCCCATTTTCCAGGAGGGTCCTGAGGATTTAGTTAATCAAACCTGTCTGGTACTCACTCTTCCTTGCGGCATGTTTCTTCATTATCAACAACATTTTCCATACCTATTTCAAATCAAAGAAAATTTTGTCACTTTAAATTGTGTTGATTGGTTGTGATACTCTTGCTGGGGATGATTTTCCCCTTTCTCCTTTCCATACTCTGTTTTGTCTGACTGCCTTGAACCTGGTCGAGAATTTCCGACCTTCCGTCTACTTCCTTATCCATAAACTTTCCAATTGTGCTTCCCACTTCTAACCTCCTTATCTGAAACTTCCCAACAGTTTCCTTCCCCCTTTTGTCTTTTTGTCGATCCTATACTTTCACGGAATCTTCATTACTCCATTATTTGGTTTATCAATGACGCCTCTTACGTCCTATGACCTTATCTCCGGCCGTTCCTAGCCACACTTTGATTTGCACCATTATTGGAATCTGGCAATAAACTTTGAAAATCCTTCTTATTTGTTGAAAACAAACTATTATTGAAAAAGTCTTAGCCAAAAGAAATGAAATACGATGATTTGCAAAGATGAAAAATAAAGAAGAAAATCTTCCTTTGGAAGACTGTTTGAGATAACCGACCCCAATGATCATTTCGTGCATTCAGATTAATCAACCCAGCCTATTCAATCAATCAATTTCCCAATTATCTTGCTTTGTGCCTCAAAGTTGTCCACAACCGAACTCTTTTTACCGAATCCCCATCTTTGTTCAACTTGAAGCCTTGACGGATCTTTTGCCATCAACCTCATCTCATTTGTCTCTGTATCAATTCCTTGCCTCCTTATGGTGCCTATGAAGGTTTTTACCAATAAGACTCTCTCATTTTTATTTTCTCTCAGCTTTCATCGCCTTACAGTGTGCGGGTTTTCACTAATAAGACTCTCTCATTTTTTTCATTTTTTCTTGCTTGAAAACCGAAGTGGTTCCCCTGGTATGAATCATATTTATTTGCTTGACTTGGCACCCCTCGAAGACTGATCGGGAGGTCTTTCTTTGGACAGTAATGTGGGTTCTAGGGATAGGGTTAGAAAGAAAAAGGGTATCAAAAAGGCTCAAAACGAATTCTATAGGTTAAAATTACAACTTTTGGAATCAGACTTCTTGTTTCAAACACAACTTCTGCCCCAGTTTCTTGCTTGGGGACCTTTTGATTTTTGTTTCACTATGACCGAGCCGTGAGGCTGCCTACGTATCCTTAAAGAAATCAAGTCAAACGTAGTTCACACCTTCTTCCTTGTTGTTATAGTTTTTCTTTTCATTTGTTATTATTATTTTTTCTTTTCTGTTTTTATTTTTCTTTACTTTTTCCTTTTTCTTTTCTTTCTTATCTTTCTTTCCTTTTTGTTTATTGATTCCAAAAGAGGGGTACGAAATAAAATAAATAAGGCTCAAAAGGGTGAACAAAGGGAAAAATGTTTAGATAGCAGAACAAATTGCCTTCGTCATTTCAACCTTTGAGATAATGCCAAGTACAAACAATCAATGATTATATTAAAGTAAAGAAATCATACATAATATCTCTTGACTGCATCGGAATCGATAGCCATATCTATGTATTTTCCTTCAATATCTGTTAAACATAAAGCACCATTGGACAATACTCTAGTTACAATGAACGGTCCTTGCCAGTTTGGGGCGAACTTGCCCTTTGCTTCAGCCTGATGTGGAAGGATCTGTTTCAATACTTGCTGCCCTACTTCAAACTTCCTGGGACGCACCTTCTTGTTGTATGCTCTTGCCATCCTCTTATGATATAATTGGCCATGACATACTATTGCCAATCTTTTTTCATCAATTAAACTCAACTGCTCCAAACGAGTTTTGACCCACTCATAATCATCAATCTCAGCCTCGGCGACAATCTGAAAGGACGGGATTTCAACTTCCGCAGGGATCACTGCTTCAGTGCCATATACCAACAAATATGGAGTTGCACCTACTGAAGTACGAACAGTAGTGCGATAACCCAACAACGCAAATGGTAACTTCTAATGCCATTGCTTGGAACTTTCTACCATTTTCCTCAATATCTTCTTTATATTTTTGTTGGCTGCCTCAACTGCTCCATTCGCCTTAGGATGATATGGGGTGGAATTGCGATGTGTAATCTTAAACTGTTGACATACTTCTTTTGTCAAATTGATGTAAAGATTAACACCATTATCTGTGATTCCAAACTGACAGATGATATTTGAGTGCACAAAATCAACCACTGCCTTCTTGGTATAGACTTGAAAGTTTTAGCCTCAACCCATTTGGTTAAATAATCAATGGCCACTAGAATGAACCTGTGTCCGTTGGATGCTGCTGGATCAATGGGCCCAATGACATCTATGCCCCAAGCAACGAAGGGCCATGGTGCTGACATTGTGTGCAATTCCGATGGCGGAGAATGAATCAAATCCCAATGTATCTGGCATTGCTGACATTTGCGCACAAAGCCAATACAAATCTCGCTCCATGGTGAGCAATTAATACCCTTCCTGAAGGATCTTCTTCGCCAATACATATCCGCTCATATGCGGTCCACAAACTCCAGAATATACTTCTGACATGACTGTTGTGGCTTGTTTAGCATCTATGCATCTTAACAATCCAAGATCGGGTGTTCTTTTATAAAAAAATCCTCCACTGAGAAAAAATCCACTTGCCAACCGTCGAATTGCTCTCTTTTGATATCCTGTGGCTTGCACCGGGTATATCCCTATTCTGATGTACTCCTTGACATCATGGAACCATGGTTCTCCATCAAGCTATTTTTCCACCATGTTACAGTAAGCATGCTAATCACGGACCTGAATATGCAACGGATCAACATGAATTTTGTTTGGATGATACAACATTGCTGCCCCAAAGCATCGGCAACCTCATTATGGGCTCTTGGGATATGCCTAAACTCCACTGATCGAAACCATTTACGAAGATCATGCAAGCATTGTCGATACGGTATGAGTTTCAAATCCCGTGTTTCCCATTCTCCTTGAATTTGATGTACCAGGAGGTCCGAGTCTCCCAAGACCAAAACGTCCTGGACATCCATGTCCGCAGCTAACCTTAAACCCAAAATGCGTGCCTCATATTCAGCCATGTTATTGGTACAATAGAAACGAAGTTGAGCCGTAACAGGATAGTGGTGCCCTGTTTCAGAAATAAGTGCAGTTCCTATTCCAACTCCTTTCATATTTGCAGCCCCATCAAAGAAAAGTTTCCATCCTGGTTCTTCAGTCAGTTCCAGCTCGTCGGTATGTATCACTTATTCATCAGGAAAATACATCCTCAATGGCTCGTATTCTTTATAAATCGAATTCTCAACCAAGTGATCGGCCAGTGCTTGGGCTTTCATTGCAGTCCTTGTCACATAGATGATGTCGAACTCCGTGAGTAATATTTGCCATTTTGCCAGTCTCCCTGTGGGCATAGGCTTTTGAAAAATATATTTCAACGGATCCAAGCATGAAATAAGGTAAGTAGTATAGAACGACAGGTAATGTTTCAATTTCTCTGCGACCCAAGTCAAGGCGCAACATGTCCTCTCAAGGAGAGTGTACTTAACCTCATAAGCTGTAAACTTCTTGCTGAGATAATAGATGGCTCGCTCCTTCCTGCCGGTGATGTCATACTGCCCCAGTACATAGCCAAATGAATTCTCCAGGACCGTTAAATAAAGAATCAATGGTTTCCCTAGATCAGGTGGAACCAACACAGGTGGATTTGACAAGTACCCCTTTATATTATCAAATGCTTCTTGACATTCCTCAGTCCATTCGACCGCAGCGTCTTTCTTTAGCAATATGAAAATAGGCTCACAAGTTGTTGTGAGTTGAGCAATAAACCTGCTGATGTAGTTCAACCTCCCTAACAGACTCATCACTTTAGTCTTGTTCTTCGGGGGTGGTAATTATTGTATGGCTTTGATCTTTGATGGGTCCAACTCAATGCCTCGCCAACTGACTATGAATCCCAAGAGTTTTCTTGATGGAACACCAAATGCGCACTTTGGAGGATTAAGCTTGAGGTTGTACTTTGAAGCCTTTGGAAAAACTTTCTTAAATCTCCTACGTGGTCTGCCTGTTGCTTTGATTTTATAAACACATCATCCACATACACTTCAATTTCCTTGTGCATTATATTATGAAACATAGTAGTCATTGCTCTCGTGTAGGTTGCCCCAGCATTCTTCAAACCAAATGGCATTACCCTATAGCAATAAGTTTCCCACGGCGTGATGAATACCGTCTTCTCTGCATCTTCTTCATCCATCAGGATCTGATGATATCCGGCATAACAATCCACAAAAGATCCAATATCACGCTTTGCACAATTGTCAATCAAGATGTGGATATTTGGTAGTGGAAAATTATCTTTTGGGATTGTTTTGTTAAGATTGTGATAGTCAATGCATACTTTGATCTTCCTGTCCTGCTTCGGCACCGGCACAACGTTAGCCAACCAATCAGGATACCGAGTGACTCGAATAACCTTTGCATCTAGCTGTTTGATTAGTTCTTCCTTGATCTTCACACTCATATCAGTTTTGAATTTCCTCAATTTTTGCTTGACAGGAGGGAACGTCGGGTCAGTGGGCAATTTATGAACCACTAAATCTATGCTTAAACCCGGCATATCGTCATATGACCATGCAAAAACATCTTTGAATTCAACGAGTACTTTGATTAACTCTTTCCTGATATTTGGTTAAAGGTGGATGCTTACTTTGGTTTCTCTAATGTTATCTGCGTCCCCTAGATTGATGGCTTCGGTATCATTTAGATTCGGTCTAGGTTTCTCTTCGAAGTGACTTAGCTCCCTACTAATCTCTTCGAAGGCTTCATCCTCATCGCATGCGGACTCATCATCGCAATCTACCTTTTGCACTATTAGTTCGGAGTCAGATTGATTTTTTAGACTGGGTTGAGGATCCATCATGCATATCATGTCATTAAGACCAGTATAAAGAGAACTGTACAGAAAATAAAAGAAAAGAAGAAAACAAAATTAAAATAAGGAATGAAGAAGAGAAATTTCCATTTTATTGAAATACACGATAACAAGATTTTGCACACTTTGACAGAGTGAAAAATAAAATCTGGATTACAACCCTGGAATAATCTAGACAAACATGAAGGAAAATCAAAGCGAACTACCAAGACTCTTTCCGAGTAGGGAGAAGGAGTGGCCCTCCAATTATTGAGCTTTGTTTTTGGTCCCATAAATTGTACTTCGGCATCACTAGGACCTTCTCCACTTTCTGTCATGTTCACCTCATTGAACAAATTCTCGAACTTCTCTATCAATTCTTTATCAGGAACGACCGTAGGACCAGGAATTATCATTGTTGGACGTCTTCTGGTACCAGACTTGACAAAAGATCTGGAGAGGCGCGGGACTGGCTTTGTAAGGACCCATGCCTTCTGCTTCATCTTCTTAGCCCTTTGGATGTCTGTAGCTGTAGGCTTAAACCCCAAACCGAATGTTCCCACATTTTCCTGTAGGGATACCGGCTGTATAATGCCTTGAAGAGACGAACCCAAACCTTTCCCGGGCATAAAGCCATTTCCCAACATTTCACAGGCTACCATGACAGATGCAGAGGTTATCTTTGTATTTGGAATGTACTTCCCCTCCAAAATTTTCTCGACCGATAGTGTGTTACAAACTTGGTATACCCATGGCCCGGCGCCGTCCTCTACCTCAATAAATGGCATAATGGTGTCGCACTGGGAGCGTAAATTATCCTCACCATGAACCACAATCTCTTGTCGATCCTATTCAAACTTAACCATTTGATGCAGAGTAGACGGAACTGACTTAGCGGCATGAATCCATGGCCGCCCCAACAAAAGGTTGTAGGAGACTACCATATCCAACACTTGGAATTCCATGGTGAACTCTACAGGCCCAATCGTCAGTTCCAACACTATATACCCGACCGAATCTTTGCCCCGTCGTCGAACCCCNTATGGATTGTGGGGGTAATTTTGAGGGTGGGGTTATGGCTGGTTATAGTAAGGTGATGGGCGCCTGGGTCATTTTCTTGACTCAATTGTCGCAACATCCTCTTTCTTCTTCCTTCCCAATACACCCCCAGTGCCACTTTGGATAGCTTGGGTGGTTGCCTTAATCGATAAATAACTCATGATTGTTTTGGACTTAAGTCCTTCCTCCATCATGCCTCCTATTTTGACCACTTCGTTAAAAGACTTCCCTACCGCTGACACCAAATGACCGAAATAAGTGGGCTCTAAAGCCTGCAAGAAGTAATCAACCATCTTGTTCTCTTTCATCGGCAGATCAACCCTCGCCGCTTGCTCTCTCCAGCGGAAGCCATATTCTCGGAAACTTTCTCCGGACTTCTTCTCAATTTTTCTTAGTGACAGACGATCTAGGACGACTTCCAGGTTATACTGAAAGTGGCAGGCAAATGCTTGGGCTAGATCATCCCAAGTGTACCACCGATCATGATCTTATCGAGTGTACCACTCCAAAGCTGAGCCACTCAAACTCTGACTAAAGTACGCCATCAATAACTCATCTCTCCCGCCTGCTCCTCTCATCTTGCTACAAAATCCCCTCAGGTGCG
>MU716221.1:92743-105394 GCA_026770625.1 Nicotiana glauca
ATAATTGGAATCCAACGGCTCAGATTAGATCATTGCACGAAACGGGGTCATTTTGGCTGATAGGATGCTGGACCGGTTTAGGGAATGGTCGGTTCGGGTTATGGGGTGGCATTTTGACCGTTTGATCGATTTAATCCAACGGCTTGGATCAATAAAAACCAAACGACGTCGTTTGGTGGGGTGTGGAGACGGTCTGGATTGGGAACGTGTTTGGGCCTCAATTTGGACGGGTTTTAGGTGTATTTGGTTTGGGCCTGGTGGATCAAAAGTGTATTTGACCCCAAATCCGGTCCCCTCAATCTTTTTCCCTTTCTTTTTAGTTTCCAAAATATTTTTCTTCTCAAAATTATTTTAAATCCTAAATTAATCCCTTAAACCAAATTATCCTACTAAATTAAACTAATTAAACTCTAAATTATAATTATCACAAAATAATTAAATACCAAATCACACAATTTTGACATTAAACACTATAAATGCAAAAAAAATTGTGATTTTTTTATTTTTATAAAACACTTAGTTATTAATTAATTCCAAAATGTCTAATTAAATCCTAAATGCAATTGCAATATATTTTTGTATTTTTTATTAATTTAACAATTAAACATGTACGGACAAATGCAAACAATAACAGAAAATATCATGAAAATTCACAAAATTACATACAAAGGAAAAAATTGTTTTGTTTTGAGTTCTGTGGGAGTAAATCATGTGAGGCAAAAATCACGTGCTCACAACATACTCAGGCAATAACTAGATACTTATGGAAGAAGAAGACCAAGAGAAAACCATGTTCATCGCCCACTGAGGAACATATTATTACAGGGTCATGCCTTTTGGGTTGAAGAACATAAGGGCCACATTTTACCGACTGGTCATGAAAATGTTCAAAGATCAACTTGGCATAGAGGTATACATTGATGACATATTGGTCAAATCTGTAAAATTATAGGACCATATCGACAGATATTTTAGTGTACTCAAAGAGGACAATGGCCTCGAGTGGACATCCGAGCGCGTACAAGCTCTTTGAGAACTGAAGGCATATCTTTCATCACCACTTCTGATTTTGAATCCTAAACCCAGGGAACATCTCTTCTTCTACCCGGCCATCTCCGAAGTAGCAGTAAGTGCAGTCCTAACTTGAGAAGCCATAGGTACGCAATCCCCCATTTGTTACATTAGCAAAATGCTTATCGACGCCAAGGTACCCGCACTTCAATAACTGGCCCTGACACTAGTCATAGCTTCACGAAAGCTTAGGCCCTATTTTTAATGTCATAAACCCGAGCTATCAAGGAGACTGGCCAAGCGAGCCATCGAGATATGCAGGCATGATATCACGTATCAATCGTGAATGGCAATAAATTAGCAAGTGCTCGCAGACTTTAGTGCAAAATAATGCCTAAAGGAAGCCACCTAAGCATCCACCCAAACACGAGACCTATGGATCCTATACACCGACGGTGCGTCCAACACCTCCGAACCCAGACTAGGACTTGTACTCAAGGTCCCTACTAGAAAAATGATTTGCTAGTCCATACGATGCCCATATATGTCTAACAACGAGGCCGTAATTGCAGGACTGAGGCTTGCACTCAAGCATGGGGAAAAGCGGTTGAAATTTCGTTGTGATTCCTACCTCGTAGTCAACCAGGTCATAGGGACTTACTAAATCAAAGAACAAAGGTTACAAAAATATCAAACCGAGATCTGTAAGCTACTACCCGAGTTCGATGAATACCAGTTTGACCAAATCTTACATGCATAGAATGCCGAGGAAGACTGCTTCGTCAAATTGGCCGCGGTAACCAAAAGCATCACGACAAGGGATAAAAGCGTGGTCCACCTCCTCAACTCATCTCTAGAAAATATCAAGGTAAGATCTATAATCTTAACTTAGGATCTTTGCAATAGTATTATCGCCTATTTGCAGGAGAGCGCACTCCCAAATGACAAAAAAGAAGCCAAAAAATTAAGAATACAAGCATCCAGATACAATCTCCTCCATAGCGACCTGTACAAGAGGAAATACGGCGGCCCTCTGGCGAATTGTTTGGGTCCAAATCAAACCCAGCGCGTCCTCGAAGAAGTTTATGAGGGCCATTGCAGCACTCACTCTGGCAATTGCACTCATTAGATGTCTCATACAGGCAAGATATTATTGGCCCACCATGAAAAAGATGCCTCAGAGTTCATGAAGAATGTGTGAGCAGTGCCAAAAATATGCCTCAATAATTTGCCAAGCAGGAAAAAATCTCCATTTGGTCACCTCTCTGTGGTCATTCATTAAATTAGGGATGGACATCGTAGGCCTCATCCCAACAGGGTGAGGTAACGTACGATTCCTTTAGGTTTTAAGTTTTAACTAACTATTTCTCTAAATAGGTTGAAGTAGGAGCATCGCCCAAATACGCGAACAAGAGGTACTCAACTTCATATGGAAGAACGTCATCTGCCGATTCGGCCTACCCAAGGAGAACATCCATGACAACGGACCCCAGTTCAGGGGAAAGAAGACCGGTGAATTCTTCAAGAAATGACATATTTAGAGGATACTTTCAACCTGGTATCACCCAGTAGGTAATGGTCAAGCAGAATCTTCCAACAAGTCCATATTAAACATCAAGAAGAAAAATCTCGAAGACGCCAATGAAATGTGGCTGGAGATACTACCAGAAGTATTATGGGCATATTAAACTACTTCGAAGACGAGTACAGAAGAGACGCCCTACAATTTGGTCTATGTATCCGAGACAGTCATACCGGTCGAAGTCAGAGAGCCCAGCCTAAGGTACTCCCACGAAAGCAGTACTAATAATGATAAGAGTAAAAAGCATGAACTTGACGAAATTGATGAACAAACAGATATGGCATACATAAGGACGGTCACCCAAAAGCAACAAGCAGAATTTTATTACAAAAAGAAAGAAAAAACTCAAGCGAATAAAGACCCTCGGAAGGTAAGTTGGGAACAAACAGGGACGACCTGTAAAAAAATACAGCCAAAGCAAACAAGGGTTCATTCCAATTAGGGACAATGGAAGGAAAACAATTGTTGAACAATTGAAATATCAGCCTCCTCAAATACTTCAACTTCTAAAGGGTAGAAGTGTCCCCGAGTCGTACTCTTTTTCCCTCACTTGGGGTTTTGTCCCATTAGGGTTTTTTTCGAGAAGTTTTTTTTAATAAAGCAACAAAGGGGAGACTTCAAGTCAAAGTGTGCAAGGAAAGGACACTTCGAGTCGAAGTATGCGAGGAAAGGACACTGTTATACTTTCATTGCCCGACTCCTCAATACTCTCCAAGTCAAGCAGTGGAGGGACTAGATAAACTGGGACTAGGGCTGGAACGTCAGTCAACGCTCGAAAATTTGTAACTTTCTCCGATCTTGTAATCAGAGCACCAACGTCAAAGTAATAGGAAACTTGAGCTTATTAGAGGCACCTATATCCTTTGACCGCGATTAATAAGAGGTAAAGTGTGACCCTGCTTGAACAACACCTATCGTCCCTCGGCCGTGATTAATAAAAGGTTAAGTTTGACCCAACTCGAACAACACCCATCGACCCTCTGTAGTGATTAATAAAAGGTGAAGTTCGACCCAACTTGAACAAATACCCATAGACCCTCGATCACGATTATTAAAAGGTGAAGTTCGACCCAGCTTGAACAACACCTATCGGCCCTCGGTTGTGATTAGTAAAAGGTTAAGTTTGACCCCGCTCGAACAAGGCCTATTAGCCCTTAGCCGTAACTTAATAAAAGGATAAATTCGATCCCGCTCTAATAACACCTACCGGCCCTCGGCCGTGAATTAAAAAGGCTAAAATTCGACCAAGTTCGAATCATACCCATTGGTCCTCGACCACATTTCAATAGAAGGTTAAACGAACAAGAAGCTAAGTCAGACCAAGTTCAAACCTAACTAATCGGCCCGAAGACATATTCGACCTGCACGAGCGAAGGGATACCTTGGACCGTAGCTACTCGACTCAAGGACTTAGATATTTACAAAAATGACGACAAAAGTATGAATGAGCAAAACACGCAAAGCGTAGAAACTAATCACGGTAAATAAGAATGGTGAAAATGAAAGCAAAAGCCAACTGACATTTACAAATAAAGGTTTCTTACACCAACTGATATTTATAAACAAAGGGTTCTTATAAAGGCTCTCAGGGACACTAGCAAAAATACACAAAAATGATAGAAAAAAACTACTACTGCCCATCGCCATCACGACCCATAACATTCTCACCAGGCCAATCTTCAATGCCCACTTCTTCCTCACACGAAGGGTATCTAGAATCATACCAGGCCTCATCCTCGAAGCGATCTACAACATCCCTACCGTCCTCATCTTATTCACCATGGCGAGGTATAGTTGAGTCATAGCCAGACACAACCCAATCCTTAAGAGCCTTGACCCAAGCATCCTCAAAGTTCGTGACAGGAATGGAACCCGCCGCTCATGCAACTCACGAAGAACATCCAATCGGGCTTCAGTGTGAATCCACTCTTTGTATAGATTGCAAGGAACGTTAGGGAAGCCAAAAGTTGTGGACGAGGAAATCCATACAAGAAATTAGGACTTCTCGACTTCCAGGACGGCAATTCAATCATAAAGATTGGATATCTCTTTCTCCAACTCCCTAATCCTTTCATCAAGCCGCTCTTCTTTAATCCTTACCGTCAACAAGTCATTTTCTTGCTCAGAATGGAGGGTTCGATTCGCCACTTCAAAAAACTTCACCATCCTCTTGGCCTCCGATCGAGCAGACTCCACCTTATCGAGCTCCTTTTGCTTCTCAGCAACCTCGACACTAAGAGCATCCGCCTTAATCTGGCACTCTTCGAGTTGGCCTTGCAGCAGGACCACTTAAGGTTAGAGATCACTGCATTGGGCCTCTACACCCTTGCTAAGCTCGAGTTCCTCCACATTTCCTTTCAACGTCCCTTTAATGACGCTATATTTATCAATGACCTGCATCAACACCTTGTTCCTCCTCTTCAAGTCCTCCCTCAGGACCTGCACGTCGTCACCTTCGCGAGCCGAAACCTGAGCTTCAGGTACTTCTCAAGGCACCTGATGTACTTATCCTTCAGCTTCAAGTAAATGTATTTATGCATATTCTCCTGACGAGCACTCTTTAAATGCAAAATAACTGTCTAAAACAAAGAAAAATAATTTTAACTTACAGAAGAAATCAAAGCATAAGGAAAAAAATAAACAACAATCGGACTTACCCGAAGAGCAAGACCAGCAATATGATTCGACATTGTGTTGTCATTTCTCTTCTCTAGGATCGTACCCTTAATCTTAAAATAGAGAGGACCGAGGGCTGGGACTATTTCCTCGGTATTTACAAGATACAATCCATAGAGATCGCAATAGTCCCGGAGCCTCATTCCAAAATCACTTCAAGTTGGGTGAGGCCCTCATCGATCATCCTTAACTTGTCATGGTCCATATCAAAGTCAGATCCAACGTCCTCCTCGAAAATGACCTTATCTCTATCATTAGCTGCAGAGGGGACATCTATTGTGACCCTAGAGGACGAGGGATTTTCTTGCCATGGAGGCACAAGGCCGTCATTATGCACCTCGACCACGTCCTCCACAAGGTGCACTGATGAACTCATGTTCGTCTCCTCTAAGTGGGGGACCTCAGGACCTACCTCGGGACTCTCTCCGATGTACAATATGGCTGTCTCTTAAAGAAAAAAGTTGCATCCTTCCAAAAAGACCCAATAAGATATGTGATCGACCAAAAGAGGAGGCTAGATATTGGCTGCAAGAAAAGAAAACGAGAAATTAGAATCCAGAACCAAGCAAAAAAAAAATGTACTTACGAGTGTAGTTCCAAGCCTCAAGAAGGTCGTTGACATATGCCAGGACGTCCTCGATTTTGACGAAGAAGAAGTTAAACCAGAATTGACGACCAGATTTGTCGTCCATCTTCACCACCAAGCATTTGCCTCCTTGGTGGCGAAAGTTTGGCATCATTCCCCTATAGAATCTAGGGGCGAATAGATGTACTAAGCGCCATAATATTAGTTCGACCCCATCTAGTTCGGAAAACTCAGTCAGTATCTTGATAATTTTGTATACATACTACACAAGTTGAGCGGGACAAACATCATAGTGACGACAGAATTCCTCCACCAACGGAAGGAGGGGGAAATAATATCCAATGAGTAAGGGGTAGGCGTAAAGATCACAATACCCAGGGCGATGAACCTATACCAAGTCCCCTTCGGCCAATATCATCTCGACATAATTTGGAAGGCCAAATTTGGCCTTGAGTATCCTTAGGTGTCATCGTCAATTGAAAAACTCTAGGCGTGACCTTAGGTGATTTGGTGAAGTCATACCTAGAGTTAGGGTTGTATGGGATTATCTCCTCTACTGAAGGGAAACTTTTATCGTCAACAAAGGCAGAAACGCAATCCCACGAGAGGGAAACACCACTGCCAAGGGAACAACACGACTCCCTTCGCTGGTGTCAAAAGACATGTTTGACATGATTCAAGATAGTAAAAGCAACAAACAAGAGAAGATGAAAAATGGTGTAGGCCAATGGAACCAAGAAAGAAGATCTAGAGGTGAAGAAAGCAAGAGAAAAGGTTGATACTTTGAAATGTTAGAAAAATAAAACTTCAAAACCAGGTCCAAGAATCCCTATCTTTAGAAGTCACGACACCAAAATCCAAAATGACTTATCATAATTGGCACCTGAATCAAAATGGTAGGTATAGTCAGGGGTCATACGCGAAACGAAGTTATGCATCGAGAATATGCATCATAATGATGGATGATGTCATGACGTCATTATAACTTTTGGATAAGGTAACCCCAACAAATCACTCGAGAAACTTGAAGTATCTAAATTATGCGGCTCGTAGAGGCCATGTTGCTTGTTCGCCACAATGACTACGACCCATATAGTCTACTTGATAAAGTCGACCACAAATGATATTATTCGCTCATCAAACTCTTATGCGAGGTCGGCCTCAATAAGGAGAGGGAATAACTATTTGGGTCAAAATTATCTAAAATGCTCAAGCCATGATGGTATTGGTAAGGCATTCACAGGTCGCCACATGTCATCTACGCGACTCTAATAGTTTGTCCAAGGATGAGGTGGTTCAAGAAACATCGAGGGTCGCCGTCGAAGAGTCATCAAAGATCAAGGTCGAGGTCGAACATCCTTGGCAGAGTATAACGGCTAGTTTCAAGATAGGATATTAAAGAAAATGTTCTAATGAATATTCTCTACACCTGTAGTATTAGGATTTTCTAGAAGCTCTTTTTCTTATAAAAAGAAGGAGACATAATGATAGGGGACATGAGATATTGATTTGTAAAAATACACATTGACTTTATAGAGAGAATCTGGTCTTATTGCAAGCATACAAGAAAAACCTTTTTACTAAGATTTTTGTCTAGCATTTCCACCGGGTCCAAGAACAACCTAAGTGTTCAAAGTCTTATCAATCATTCATTGTTGTAAGAAAGAATATCCGCCGATCTCACCCCTTTTTGGGTGACTCACACATTTTATTTACTTAAATGTCAATTATTATTATTTATTATTATTTAATTTCATACCCTATCATTTGGATTGTCACGACTGGTCTCTCCCAAACTCATACCACAATTAGGTAGTGAGGTGGTCGAAGCAATAATAAACCCAACATGAGTCGGGATCGAATCCACATGGAGTTAGATTGTTCATTTCTACTTCTACTTTTAGCTAATGATTGCAACTAATAAACTAGAAGATAATGTTTTTGGTTTTGAATGTTTTTCAAATGATAAAGGAATCTAAGGTTGTGACTTCCACCTAGATGTAAACCTAACGGATTGTAAACTATAGGGCAAGTTTGATTTATCAGTTTCATAGTATAGTAACACGCAATTGTTCACTCTATACCTCTCGGTAGTTTGAGTGATTTTGCCCAATTTGGCTTTCTCAAGCCCAAATGGGTATTGCAAAAATCAAATAATATATGCTCAAGTCGGGTCTTACTATCTCTAGATATGACCATTTAATTGGGGCGATCAATTTTTTGAATTCACCTCAATTTCTTGCTAGCCAAGCTTTCCTAAACCTAGTCTCTCTTTCTCAAGCAAACACTAGGTCAAATAGGCATGAATCAATGTTTCCAACCAGTAATTCTAGAATTTAAGCATAAATAAGGCTAGATATCACCAACCCAATCACAAACACGCCCTAAAATTAAATACCCATTAAGTACCCAAACTAGGGGTAAGCCACAACCCTAGCTAAAGATTTAGCTACTCATGAAAAATAAAGAAATACAAGAAGAAATTAAGATAGAATACATAATCATTGATTAAACAAAGAAAATCTAATGTTAAGAAGTCAATCTAGTACAAAATTAATCAAAGAAGTAAATAAAACCACTCAGGTGCACCTCTGCAAACTCAACTTAACCTAAAAATGACAAAAATTCTATTTATACTAAGCTGAAAATATCTGACAAAAATGCCCCTACGAAGGTTGTGCGGCCATATAATTCTGGTGCGGTCCGCATAATGGGCTTATGTGGCCACAAAAAAGTGCTGCGGTCTGCAGTCTTGGAAATTTTGGCTTAGCGCTTCAGGTTTCGGCGGTCCATAGGTGCGGCTACAAAAAAGTGTTGCGATTTGCACAACTTTGCTTTCCAGTTCTCTGAATCTTCAATCATGCGGATCACATAATAGTGGATGCGGCCGCACTTCTCCTGTGGCCGCACAATTTCAATGCGGACTGCACTCCCTGAGTTGGCTAAAAACCACTCTATGAACCTCCATTCTATGACTGCACTAGAATTGTATGGTCTGCATTGCTATCTCTTTGTTCCTATTTTGGTTCTTGTTCACTTTAGACTCCTTTATGAGCTGATTTAGACTTATTTGGCTCGTCTCCCAATATTTCTGCAAGTAAGCATATTTCGATAGTTTCCGGAATACCTTTAAACATCTTTGAGCTAAAACGCAAGTAAAAGAGAGCAAATAAATGGTCAAAATTCCTATTTATCAACGACCCAAACTGATGGGCCGCGACGGGCATCCGGTACCTTACTTGATCGAATACAAATGTAACGTATCTTTCGTATCATACTATCATAGGTAAATGGGCCAGAGAGGCTGTCGCGAGATAAGTAGAAGAAAACATGGGGAAATACTCGACATTGGATGAACCAACATATAATCCAAACTTATATATATGATGTACGGGCCTATAAGGCCGGCATGATTCTTTATATACTTAGAACATAGGCCGAAAAGGCCATATAAGTATCCGTATACATGATATCTATCTACAAGCCTCTAAGAATACATAATATCATAGAGGCCGGGATAGGGGCTCACCTTACCAATCAATACATGTACTAATCATACTGACCAAAGAAGCAACTCCAGAACAAATGGAGCACACCAACACCTTCCGCTGAGTTGATAACCTACTCAGAGGACTTTCAACCTGTCTATCCGGACCTGCGGGCATAAAACGCAACGTTTCCAGGTAAAAGGGACATTAGTACAAATAATTTACCGAGTATGTAAGGAATGAAAATCAGTAAATAATAGACATGAGAGAAATGTGGAGTAAAAGATTCGACATGTAAGTCTCGATAACTCTGCAAATCATGAAAAACTTATAATGTCATGCATATGCGTATGAATGTCATGTCGTGCATAGGTATCTCATAACATCATGAAGCCTCTAAGGGTATCCCATCATATCATCTCGGTCACTATGGCCAAAATCATCAATATATACCAGCTGATCAAGTGGTGGTGCGTCTATAACGCCGTAACCTTTTCCCATATCCCATATCCCATATACATACATACATACATACATATATACATACATGCATTCATACATACATACATACATACATACATACATATATACATACATGCATTCATACATACATACATACATACATACATACATACATACATACATACATACATACATACATACATACATACATGCATGCACACACACACACACACACACACACACACACATATATATATATATATAACATCATCTGGTCATGGGTCAATGTACATGTATAAATAAATGCAATGCATGTGATGTACGTCAATAAAAATTTTCGGCATGTCATAAGACCATTATGTCTTTTATTAAAATCATGGAGAAAACCTTTTCAACTTACGTATTTTTCTAAGACCCATGTTCAGAAGATGTAATAACAAGACACATGGAAATTCAAGAGCATAGGCACCTCTAATACTTTTATAAATAGAGTCTTTATGGAAGTTGT
Source organism: Nicotiana glauca (assembly GCA_026770625.1). Classification (NCBI taxonomy): domain Eukaryota; kingdom Viridiplantae; phylum Streptophyta; class Magnoliopsida; order Solanales; family Solanaceae; genus Nicotiana; species Nicotiana glauca. The sequence goes on from MU716221.1 coordinate 103,057, forward strand.
GCATTTGTTCGTTTTGTTCGTGTCGTATAGATCATGCAAAAAACAAAGATGGGATAGCCTTAACATACCTGAATCGATTCTCTTGACAATCCTTCTAACACACGCCAATTGCGACGAAACACATAACGGCGAGATCGAAATAGGGAACGATCTGTTTAATAGTCTTGAAAAAAATTACACCGTACTTTCTTAGAATACAAAATCTCGTTGCTATTACATTACTTAGTCTTTGTATCAAAGATTGAAGCCATTTCACGTAGATAAGATGATAAGTATTTTTGCTTAAATTCTCATTCAAGATCCGTTTCTCACCAATTGATACAAGCACTTCCCTTTGAATTAGAGAGGTCTTATACTTTATTTGGTGTGGGCCCCACATCTAATGACTAAGCCGCATAATCTATTTAATTGTGCCACCTCTCAATCATAATTCAAGAGTCACTTAGTGGCTTATGTATGTGGTTGCCACGTTGGTTTCAAGAATTTGTCCAAAACACAATCCAAAATGTCTTAAATAAATTATCAATTTCCTAATTAACTTGAAAATTTCCTAATAATCCAATAATTAATTAATTATCCATATAATTAAGAATCATCTCAAGTTACTTAAAATATTATTTGCTTTTAGCACACCTTACTTTCATGGTCATGTACCTTGTAGGGCACAAGTCCATAAATACCAGGTATTATAGCTCAGACTGTATTTTGTCCCAAAATATCAAACTTTGACGAATTTCATTTCTTCGAATTGCTTACCTTCTCACATTCACGAATTTACTCATCACTTGTTTGAAATAGCATAATGCTTATAATCTCAAAATAATCTCATTCACGAACTTACATCGATTAACTTACGACGAAACTTTAATGTATGAAAATGCGGGATGTAACATCTCATTTTTCGAGCTTCCACCAATTTCCTTATAGCGTACTTTCACGTATAGTGGGTAACATGGATCATTGAATATTGTTATCCTTACTTATATTCATAGTCATCTAGACAAAATATACTTGTTATTTTTTTTGACACCGATACCTTTATCTTTTGGATATAGTTTTTCACTAAGATTAACTCTTCTACACATAAAACTAATTGGTTGAACCAAGATTTATATTTTTTGTCAAACAATGGTAAGGTCACAACGTAAAGAACAACTTATTTTATTGACAAAATATTCATTCATACTGGGTAGGTGAACATATAAAGAGCACCATATCTTACTTAACAAAGGGCTTATGTGAAACAGAGCACTGGTACCCTAGAAGATAGTCCGCTTTTCACGGTCCCCTACTTGATTGCTCTAGCTCTTGACTCATACGACATTGAAATTGGATAAGTTTAGTTTCTTTTTTCTTAAGGCAATAGCCTTTAATGTTAATACCAATTAGATTAATCTACCAATATACCTATTTGGTTACGTTGACGCAAAGTCGGATGCACATGGGAGAGTGTGGGTTCACGTGAACCCATTCTTCTCTTCCTAAATCATATATAGTGCCCATGAATTCCAGCTCGACTACTTAAATTAGCACAAGTGAACTAAGCTCAAGTGATCATTTTAGTGCATTTGTAGAGAGGTTCACCTTCTACCTTTCAGTTAGGAGTTCGGTCCCGTAAATTTTCTTCTTTTAAATTATATTTTAATTAACAAATAGGGTTAACTCCTCATGCCCCTATCGTTTTTTTCTAAATTAAAAAAAAGTAACTATTTTTGTTTCTTTTTTTTCCCCTTTTTTATTGGTTACATTTTTTTTCCTTCTCTTTCTTTTCTTTATTTAAACTATAAAAATGCTAAACCAAAAAATACATCGTCTCTCAAACACCCTCTCGATAACTCGGGGCTTACACCTAAGTGATATAAGGTGAAGTCTCAACTCACAACCACTTGAATGCAACTCCAATACTTCTTTGGAGACTGTTAATAAGTTGAAAGTTGAAATTATAGTAAATAATTCACAAATCTTTAAATAGAATTACAATAACACGCATGTAAGAATGAACTAACGATTCAGTCAGTTAGTGAGATTAAGGAAAGATCCTTCCTTCAGACTGATTTGGGCCTGAAACAAATGAAGATCAACTGTCAAACTATGATGGTATAGCCAGTTTTCACACTGGTCAATCAAAAATAGCCAGCGTTTACCAAGTCAATGAAAAATAACCACTATTTTGCTGCAACAGGGACCGGTTCTGTATAATTTACGGGAGTTCTGGTGCATTTGTGTACGAACTCCAGCATATTATGCTGGACCGGTATACTTTGCTAACTCCTGTAAAATTTGTGGGAGACTGGAGCACCAGTGCTCCAAACTCCAGTATATTATACTGGACAATTAT
>MU716221.1:106625-121378 GCA_026770625.1 Nicotiana glauca
TGGAGCACCAGTGCTCCAAACTCCAGTATATTATACTGGATATTTATGCTTGTTGGAACTCCCGTAAAATATGCGGGAGTTCCAGCATAATTATGCTTGAACTCCGATAAAATTTGCGGGAGTTCCAGCATATTTATCCTGGAACTCCAGTAAAATATACGGGAGTTCAAGCATACTTATGCAGTAACTCCCGTAAATTTTGGGGGAGTATTTTCTTGATTTTGAACAATATTTTTGCTCAGATTTCTCTTTACATAAAAAGTGACTAAATTTCGATGACTTTTAAAACTTGGCTATTTTTCAACGACCAGCGGTAAATCTGGCTATTTTTAAATTTCTCACAGATCAACCCAGTCTATTGCAAGCCCAGAGGCTCTAGGCCCAAATGCCTAATGCGATGCCGTACGGGCAGCAAAAGTTAAATCAGCAGAAGATAACGAACGCAATCCAATTTCAAGGGTTCCAAACAGAACCAGGAAAAAAAAAAAAAAAACCTGTGGAGTAAAAAATGTCAGCTTCGGCGATATTCGGGTTGAAAATGGCGGTGTTGCCGCGTTCTTCAACTGTTTCAACCACCGGCTTCTACGGCGGAGCCATCAAGTTGGCGGCGGCGCCGAAGAGTGTTGGAGAATTGGCAATTGAGTGTTCATCAAGGCCACAGAAGAAGGCCACAGCTCACCACAAGAAGACGCGGCCGCGCAAGACTCAAGCTTGGGATATTCGACGTGGACCCGCTGTTTATCCTCCATTGCCTACCTTACCTCCTGAGTGGTCATTTGCTACTGATGAATCGGGTCCACCCGCTTCTGAGCCCAAAACCGAGTAATTTTCTGTAATTGTTAATTTGTCATTTGAGCTTTCAGTAATGGTGTTTTCAATTTGATACTTGAGAATTTTCACTTACTATTTTGCTCTTGCCCGTTGAATATTACGTACTTGTTCAATTATAGTCTATTATGCTTTGGCAGGTGATTAGAAATGTTTATCAAAATTACGAGTATCTTTTTTACGTAATGAAGTAATTCAGCATATAATTTATGTGAAATTGCGACTATCTAACATCTTCAACAAAATGCTAACAGAAAACAGAGATAATAAACAATGAATAAATTAGTATGTTATGCTATCAAGTCAGATGGTTAACTTCGTTTGATTAAACTCCTATTGATGTAAGATGACTAGATTTTAAGCCTAACTTGCTTTTCTCTCTTTTCTTTTTTACAAAAATATTTTAGAAAGCATGAAGATATTCTTATCTTTTAACGCATATTCTTATGCATCAGCTAAATCCCAAGTAGGAGAATTCATCATACGTTGCTATACTCTTCTTCCTGTCAGATTGCAAAATAATACACTAACGTTTGCAAATTCCAGATACCTCTGTTTATGGGTCTTTCAAGAACACAAACTCTATTCACTTTTTTAGACATTGTGAAGAAGAATGCTTACAACATTTTTGTCAAACTGCCAATTCAGAATTTGGTAAAATAATTTTCTCTGGAACAAGTATTAGAAACGGATAACCGTAGGGAAACAAGAAAGAAAGAATGTAGCGAAGTGCAAACTTGAGGGTAAAGGCCATGTTTTCCCGAGGAACAAGAAATGTAGAGTCAAACATTTCTCCTCCTTTTTATGTTTTCGTCAGTTAAAGTTCTATCAGAAAAAGCCTTTTCCCCAACAAATTGAACATTTTTTTAAGAAGCGAGGTTTTCTCCTTTATAACCTTTTCGTTTTATACTTGGTTACAAGACTATTCCAAGAACACATTTAACTACTCAACGTGTTGGGCACACTATGTTTGTGCTACAAATCCTACTTGTTCAGAGGCGTACTTATCTACAGCGTCGCATGGTCATCTTGCCCTTGTCCTAAACCTGATAATCTGAACATTAATATATGTAAGCACTCTCCGGTTAAAGCTCCCAAGCTTTTACATCTTGGATTCAGAGTCTCTCCTTTCCGTCTAACACGCTAAACTATGTTGCAAAGCCAAGACGACAGACAACAATAAGTCCCACAAGCGAGAAACTTTTTCGATATACCCTCGGCGGCTCAAGTAGACGAAATTCATCGCAAGAGAACACGAAAGACCAAACTTCCCCAAGAGTTGGAGTAAAACAGAAAAGTCAAGAATGTACATGTATGTTCCTACTGTAAAAGGCATTTTTACAGGGTGGCACAGCTTTTGACTACCTATCAAAGACCACCCATCCGAGAATGCAGACACAGCAGGGCTATCCCTACAAAATTCCACCCCAACCAAAAGAAAGAATAGAACTGCCTTATGCCCCGCCAAAAGAAGAAGAAAAAAACACAGCGGAAACTAAGCTGGATCCCAAGGTCAGAAATTGGATTTGTGTACAACGGGCGAGTTTCCAAAGAGCAACCTTCATCCAGCATTCTTGCTAATGGAGCTTCTCTGCACTTCGCCACCGCATCTCCTACCAGCTTTTAGGAATTGCACAGTAATCAGTTCTATCCCTCTCCACGTACTGGCGGGTGTGGATAGAATTCCTTTTGATATTTTCCCCGGAAATTATAGTTAAGCAAGAAATGGATTTCTCAATTCCTCATTATTTCTGCTTCACCAGGCTCAGGAGAAAATCAGTAAATATGTGTTCATATTCTGGCATTTTCCCATAACCTGCAGCATAGTATAAAAATGTTGCAGTCATGGCTTTCAGCTGAACATTTTCTTTCCTCTTCAAGTAGTGGATAAATCTAACTACTTCCGCTCCAGAGTGTAATTCCCCTTAGAAGGGTTTGCTTACCAGGAAAGTAATTAATATCTATGACGTAAAATCGGTCTTTGGTCCCAAGCTCCCTAATTATATCCAGGTTGAAGAGCCGGAGACCCTGCACAACATTGCAGTAATATTATACAAAATTTCCCTTATGAGGCAGCAGGACAAAAAACATGAAGATACGAATACAGAAATTGTAAAACAAGCACCAAGCATCATTTCCAGCACAGTTTGAGATGGAAAGAGAAAACAGAAAGTAACGTACCAGTCTGCGCCGAAGTTCCTTAGCAAGCCTCTCAAGTAATGGTCGTGGAGGAAGCTCTGCGAAGGATCAAAAGTGAAAATAATCATACGACCGCTTCCAATGATTTACTTCACGTCTCTACAGGTATATATCCATAACTAAATGCTATCTCGACAGCACATATCTTCCCGAGGAGTATACCATTCACCAAGGTAAGATGGCAATCACTGGTTCGATTCACTAACATGAAGTAAATACAGTATGTGACAGAGCTCTATACTTTAGCTTCTAAACTTCGGACTTAGAGATTGAGTGCTCTATCTACTAACGACTTCAAACAGAATTATATACCAGAGCACCAGCACGACTGAATACCTTCCTTCCTAAACAATTCCTTCTTCCTTGTAATCCTTATAATACAACATCATCGCAGTGTAATTCATCTAAGCACTTCTAAGAACTGACAGACAGAGGAAGGTTATTAACCAGCAAATGCTTTCTACATCCCAGTTAATCAAACCTACTCTAAATTGCAGGGTTCAAGAATAAAATATTAAAAAGCATTACTTGTGTTTGTTAAATAAGTGTTTAAAACAATAATCTGAAATGTTTAAGCAAGAGCGTTTCTATTTCAAGGAGTAAAGGACAGATTTTTTGATGACTAAATTAGAAAAAAGGTCTACTTTATTGGGGCGAAGAAAGTGCAAAAAGGTAAAAACTTGTCACTAAAGGTTCAAAATCATAGTTAAAGGAACTCCTTCCAAATTCAATTCTTGTGACCCCATGATCCCAAAATTTTTAGCAGGTCATGGTCCTAGAGAATTCTCAACAAGATACACCTTGAGAATTAGGGAAGTCCGTCTCTTCAAATGATTAAATAAAAAAAGAAATATAAAAAACAACTTATTATTCATCTGTTTATTCTTTTGGTGTATGCCATAACAGTGCATCTATATATCTAAAGCAACTATGATGTATTCGATGTATCTAGAAACAGACAGTAGCTAAGGGAAAAGATGGCTCACCCCCAACACAAGGGTCTAAATCTGCTTCATCAGCAGATGCAGCAGCACAAGAAACCCTTGGGAATCGAAAAACCCCAGGGTTTTTTGACAGCTCACGTTTGCTAACATCAGGTAAACTGAATCGTCTAACAACCTTAATTGCTTCCCCGACAATGTATACCTTAAACAGAATTCCTCCTACAAACACAAGGAAAAAAAATACATAATCAGCAACTATATGACTCATAAAACAACTTCACATTGAAGACACAAATTCAACATTTCAACTAATATACGTACCATGGTTGATAAATTCCTGTAGGACAAGTGGGGGTTCAAGCATCTGAAGAGAGGACTTATCATAGGCTAGTGACAACTCATGGGACTTAGCAGCCAAAGGCTTTGCAACTGAGAAGATAAAAGCAGCTCAATTCAGGAAAATTGTGTGAATGGAGCACTTTGCCTACATATTGCTCAAGTTTGGAAGACATCTTGTTCAAAGTATTCAAATGCTTGTCCCCAGTATGTTACACAGCTGCAATTTTGATGCCTACAGCTACCTTTACTGAGGTATGAAGCTTATTGAGTTTAAAAAGTGGCAACTGCCCAAAGATCAGTTGATTAAAGATGAAGAGGAAAAGAATGCATACCAAGAGGAAGTCTCAGACCAGCTTTACTCACTGCATCTGAAATAGATGAAGAATCTTTCTCAATGACCAATTGCCTTGGAATACCAACTCTCCCTATCAAGCAATCAAAAACAAGTTAATCCTTCTTTCTTTCTGGTTATATGGTAAACCCACCCTCAAAACCCCCTCACACAGCAGCCCGACATTGGCTGTCCCCACTTCTTCAAGCTAAAAAAGAAATCATCAATGGTCACAATTGCATGTAACCTAAGCAGTAATAATTATCATAACAAGACAGGAAAAATTACCGTAGCTGTCCGACAAGTTCAGGTATGCAACATCTTCAAGCATGTATTGGCGATTGTATACATGCTGTATGGCATCTGGAGGGTCGAGGACTGTGACATCTGGATGTGTTAGCCTATATTCCTTCATATAAAGCAAAGAAAGAGGTAAGGAGAAAAATATAACGGTTCTCCAATATACTCAGTTGATTAAACTAGATATAGCTTCTACAGAAACAAACAGAAGTTAAAACCCAGGATGTAAATAAGGTGATCGGAGCACACAGTGCATTCGCCTTTAGAGTATGACAAAACTAGTATGAGCTAACAATGTAGCAGCAACAAACAGTCTGATTGAGTGTGACTTTCAGTTCAAGTAGAATAAATCTACCATTTCACCATAAGACAATAATGACCAAAATAAGTGTAATAAGAGTTAAGACAATTGTTCTCACAGCTGCACTGAGCGATCATTCTTCCAAAACAACAGACTCAAAATTTCATGATCCAACACGGGCAAGTAACCAACACAACAGTCAGATAAGACAACATCAAACAACAACAACAACAATGATCCCAAGCAAGTTGGGGAACATCAAAGCAGCACCTAAAGAAAAAATACTGAAGATCATAAAACACATTAGATTAGTGCTCTCCTCTTAAGCTGATATAAGGATTGGTGATGAAGCCTGGAAAAACAGAATCCATTTATGGAAACCAGGCATCCTATCTGCAATCAGCTAATCTGTCCACAAAGGAGAAATATTCTCACTGTCCACGATTCATGACCGAGGGAAGAGATAGCAGTCTGCAAGTTATGTCAGATGGAACAAGTTTAAGCAAAAACACAGCTTGTCTCACGAACCACTGCCAATGCATGTCTAATCTACGTCAAGTAATTGCATTATATTGTAGCCTATAATTATTACAGATTTATCCAAACATGCATGTCAACTGTTACCAACAGGATTCTGTGAATAACACACACAAAAAGAAAGCTTTCAAATGAACCAACCTCAAGAATACGCCGCCACTTGCTTCCTGACAACTGCAAGAAATAAAGAGCACGAGAATGTCATAAAAGACAGACAGTGACATATTCTAGAATGACATTCTCCGGGGAGAAGCTATAAAGATTAGCTATACAAGCATATACACGCAAGAAAATAAGATTGTTTGGAATAGATATTTGACTATGTGCTCTTGTAAGATACTAATATAGCCAAAAACAAAAAGCATATATATTCCAACAAGAAGGACAAATACACCGAGGAATTAGAAAAGGTAGAGTACTTGCCTTATGGAGCACAATGTCAAAAGGGCCTTGATCTGACAGGGGTTTGCTCTGATCAATAGCAACAAATAATATTCCCTTAGCCCTGCATAATTTACGAGGTTAGCCACCAGATTGCAGTTGCTTTTTGAATCTACGTGGACATTAGCGTAAGACTTGAGCAAGAAGTTTGTGTAGAAAATTGATTGAAGCAAAATCCAGGTAATGGAATGGTGGAAAAGTAAATGGGATCGTCATTAATCACTTTTGAGTTCAATTTCAGTTCTGGTTCTCAAAGACATTTGTAATTCTAGTTAAATGACCAACTTTACATTTCCCAAAGAAAGCGGAATATAATAGGGATAGTTCAACAGCAGCGATCATAGAGCATTCACAATCCAAAGTATGTAAAATTACTTGCACAAGACTGCATTAGAGAGCACTATTTGATAACATGAACGAATGACAATTTAATGAGGCGGGACCAGGAAAGAAAGATTAAGTGGAGCAGGGATGGCGAGACTCTTAGCAAAGATACGCCGGTCATATTTTTTTTCCTTGTCCTAGAAAAGTGGCACAAATGAACATGTTAGTTTTAGGTTTTCAGACCTCTGTGAATCAGTATTTCCCCATGTCTCTCTTATCTCGCTACTCTCATTTAGTTCCATCTTCCTGAAGGCAGAATCTTCAAGAACCCAACATAGAAAAGAATGAATGAGCTAATTTACCAGCTGGTCCATCTCGTACCTAGAGAAGGTCACATGCAAATGAAATTTTCTTTGAAGCAATAGGTAATGGAATTCCAGCTTCTAACTATTCGTTACGCCAAAAAAGGGTGTCAATTCTGATGTTGCAAGAACTATGGTGCAAAATGTGTTCTCCTCACATGCCTAACGTCGTCCTCTTTTTGTAGAATTTTGGTCCATATGCAACTCTTTACATGAAAATTGGCAGCACAAGAATCGGAAACAACGGAAATAGATGAATGAAAATAGCACTCAATTTGAAATAAAGACTAATGGAGCAATAGAAGTTAAATAAAAACATGATCAGAGGGGGGGGATTCAGTGATGGGAGTAAAGCTTCGACAACCCAAAACCACCTTGCCCGCACCATTGTCATGCCTAGATCAACACAGTCTTCGGGGTGCCATAATCCGAAGAAATACCATCATCGAGAAAAGGAAAAACGGACTACTACAACAACAACAACAATCCAGTATAACCCCGAGGGGTCTGGAGGACAACAACAAGCATATCATTCGGAAAACCAGAGCAAAAATACAAAACTAACAGTAAGTATCGTAACCAGAAAGCCGAAACGAAAGCAATAACATGTAATAACAGAAGTCAAGGGATACAAGGACAAGACTCAACTACCTATCCTAACCCTTTACCTTTATTCTCAACCTCCGCACCTTCCTTTCCTCCCACCCCCAAAAAAAAGGGAAGGAAATAATCCCTCTGCTCCTAGAAGAATGGGGGTTGGAGTGCGAACATCAGTGCATCTAATTTTCTTTGAATATACGTACATCAATTCCTTAATTTAAAATTATTATAAATCACAAAGTTTCATAGTTAAAAAAATTTAACAAGTATTGATAAACAGTAGTCATGGAAAAAGATGTTTAACCCCAAATAGTAAATGTGCTGCATGGAAAAGAGGGAGAATAAATAAAACCTGACAGCAAAGACACTTGCAATCAATTGAAATGTTCACCAAGTCCACTATGGCTAATTAAAATAGCATTAGTTAAGGGTCATTTCATAGAAAGAGACCAGTAAATCAATTAGTAATATTTATAAAATAGCACCAAAAATATCTCTCCTTCAGAGGTTACAGACCCTCCAGAATGTTCTCAAGCTATGTTAGCCACACAAAGTAAAAATGGAATATTTTTATCCTAATGATTTACTACTGCTAAATTCAAGAAGCTCAAATATCTATGAAAATGAATCAACAAAAGAAAGAAGAAAAGATTACCTAGCAAGACATTCAAGCTTAGGCTGCAAAAAGCTCTTAGTTTTCTTGGAGGTAAGAGCATAACCCACCATTACAGTTTTCTTAGACTGTACTAACACACCACCTACCATTTCTGTTTGATTTTCCTCTGTGTTAATTTCTTCCTCCTCTTCCACTTCCCTCTTGTACCCAACTATTTCACCCTTCATCCTCATTTCCCTTAGCCCACAAATCTCACTCTCCTTATTACTACACCGACCAATTCAAGAAAGCAAATTAATAAAAAAGATTTTTGAAAAGTTTAAATCTTTAATACCAGTATCACAAATGGACTAATCTTTAAACAAAAACAGAAAAAAAATAAGATCTTTGAACCCCAGAAAACCCAAATAGAAAAGAAAAAGAAAAAAGTTGTGATCTTTTTACGTTTTGTAGCTTGGGTTATCTTAAAAGGATTCTTGAAATGGCTATAAAAGTGTGGGGTAAGTGCTTTGCTTTAGAAGATGCCGGAATTAAAAGGATAGAAAGAAAGAGTCGAAGAGGGTGGGTTATAAATATATATACATATATATAGGAGAGAGAAATGGGGATACACGCGTACAGATTTGAGAAGTGATAGACATTGCTTGGGTGGGTGTGTTATTAGCTGTAACAGTAAATACTAGATTGCTCAAACGCAACGCGTGGATGTATTTATAGGCCATATAACGCTTCTATAGTTATACACATAAGTTTGACTCACACCTTAAAATGATATAAATACATAGTAAATTTTGCACTTGTTTTTAAAAGTAAACTAAGTATACAATATAAAATCAATTCTTTTTTTTTTTGATATTTTTAAGTGTTTTATGGGCATATAGAATTTACTTTGATGGGCTTGTTGATAGATCAATTAAGTAGATACGGCGCCACTATTTAAGGTGATATTTATTTTTTATTCAACAATTCTAATGTTGAGCAAAAATAATCATTATTTTATTAAAATTAATATGAAAAGATATTTTTACCCTTTCTTTCATTGCTTTTCTTTCCAAATCCTCGCTTCTCTCTCAAGTTTGATACCCATTATTGATCTCTCAAATTGTGATGACCCAAAAGTTGCAGAATCAATATGTGATGCAGCACAGAAACGGTCAGATCATTAATCAATGGTATTCCTGTTGAAGTTCTTGAGAAAGTGTTAGAAGCTGGACATAAGTTCTTTGAGTTGCCTGTTTAGGAAAGGAGGAAGTATTTAAACGAGAATTCACCCACTCTCTATAGGTGGAGTTCTGATTCTTGTTGATGCATGCGTTGTTGAAAGGATTTAGTGCTTAACTTAGAGTTACAAGCACGTATTAAGGACATGTAGTCCTTAACTTTGAGTTGCAAGCACAGAAATTAAGGATATATAGTACTGAACTTAGAGTTACAAGATCAAAAACTAAAAATATGTAGTCTTTAACTTAGACTTACAAGTTCATAAATTAAGGACATCTAGTCTTGAACTTACAATAACAAACTCATAATTTAAGGACACTTGGTCCTGAACTTAGAGTTGGAAGTTCAAAAATTAAGGACATTTGGTCCTTAACTTAGAGTTACAAGCACAGAAGTTAAGGACCGATAGTCCTTAACTTAGAGTTATAAGCACATAAATTAAAGACAGGTAGTCCTGAACTTTGAGCTCCAAGTTCAAAAGTTAAGGACATGTAGTCCTGAATTTAAAGCTACAAGTTCAAAAGTTAAGGACAAGTAGTCCTAAACTTAGACTTACAAGCTCATAAATTATGGACAGCTAGTCCTGAACTTACAGAAATAAGCTCATTAGTTAAGAACACTTGGTCCTGAACTTTATGAGCAGAAATGTATTTTTGTCTGAGCGGGTAAAGTTTATTAAAGTAATGGCAAAAGACTAAAAACATTTTAAACAGTAGCTTAAAAATAAATACATATCTCATTAGTGGCTAATTGTGTACTTTCCCCATCGATTGATGCAGGTTAATGAACAACGTGGAACTTAGTTCAAGAGGTAATTATTAGGTGTTTAGTCGGGCTTGTTGATATGTAATTGTGAATTGTGGTATAAAGTCTTGTTGATGGCCACGTAAAACTATGTTCAAAAGGTGATTGTTAGATGTATGAATAAAAGTTTCACGTAAAAATACTTTAAATGTGTGGCCTTTTTTAAAAAAAAATTGTATATTTTGGCCTAAAACAAATAATATCACATCAGGTTAATATTGAATTGGTCTATAACATTTGCAAAGTAGTGTGTTAATATTTTTTCTTCTTTTTTACTGCTTTATAAAATAGTTGGTAATTCCACGGTATGAATTATTTACATATATTGTTACATTATGCCATGACGTTCACCTAATTGATTGAGGTTTCTAAAGTTAATTAATAATAAATCTATAAGCATAATGTTCCCTGTTTGTAATGATATTTTGTGATTATCAATCATATCGGAAGCTTACCCTTTAATCTACATCCTATAATCGATGCTCTTGAATGAAAGAAAGAAAAGTGTGGGACTATATCAAACTCGTTTATATCAAATTACTCCTATTAGCTTACCCTTTAATTAATCTACATAAAACGAAATTACTTATCAATTGGTTATATAGTAAATTTTAACAAATTATGTATGTTATGCAATTCTAAATTGGTAAAATTCTATTCGGAATTTGATTGAGGTGTGAATCACGAGTTATGATCATGCTAAATACGTAATTATTATGCGTATGTAATAGAAATTACTTTTACTATTTTATAATGAATGGAATCCACATGGTCTTTGTGTTGTTAGACCTTATCTTGAATAGTTGGACATCATTTTCCTGATATATGTTTGTTTAACATCACACTACGCATTTAACATACATATATATTTCATTTAATTAATATCTTATTTAATCACAACAAAATCAAGATTTGTTTACTATACGTACCAAGTTGGCAACGTGCATATCCTTCCCTGAAGTTTCTTCCTTTTTCTTCATGCTTTTTCTTTATGTGGAAGATTCTAATTGCCTGAGTGGATCCTATATGTCAGCTTGGCATAAACATCTATATATAAAAATTAATTTTTAATTTCTTCCAAATAACAACAAAAATAGACTACGGTTCTCTAACTTTCGCACCAACTGTTAATACGCTAGATAAAATTCAGAATTATATCTAATCAATATCGTATGACTAGCTTCGTTGCAGTATGCAATCTCTAATTATACAAAAATTATAAGGAATTGACCAAAAATTTTGTATAGAGATAAAAATATCTCCAGTTCTATGTTCCGGGCTCCAGTTCTATGAATTTGCCACCAACTGTAATTTGCTAAGTTTTTGCGAATTCTACATTAACTCTAATGACTATGTTAATAATAAAAAAATGTATAATAAAAAGGGATCGTAATTCACAAATCACAAGTGACAAGACTAAAGTTTAAACTCAAAAGAGATCTGATAGGATGATATTTGAATTTTTTATGGGGCCAAACATCTTTTTCGTGGCCTTGGTATCGAGACACTGTAATATAATTCGGAGCAAAAATAACGGATTGTGTACCTTAAATTCGCAGCGGATATTATTGTTGTTGCTATCAAAAGAATCTGCCCCAAGTCTCCTTTGATTTCACTAGGAAATCAAGGTTAAAGTTTCTTCTTTCTGGGTTTTTCCTTTTGTTTTCTACGTAATGTCCTCTTTTTTGAAGCAGAAGACTTCTCCTTTTTATTAGGAGAGGTTGAGCAGTTCTCAGCTAACTGTTCCCTCCCCTTTTTAAAAAGGATTTGAACAGTTATAACTGTTTCCCCTCCTTTTAAGGATAAGGTTGAACAGTTATAACATAACTGCTCATCCTTTATTTAAAAAAACTAGATAATTCTTTATTTATGGGTCGGGTAAGATTGGTTGGGGTCGGTTCACATGGGCGGCCTGCGATCCCAAAAACTTACATCTCCCACCTCGCACATGGTGGACAAGACCCAAGCCAATATTACATCAACTAGACACACAATTCATACGACAAATAGTTTGTGCGACCTGTGAGCATCAAGGCTTGCCTTCAAGGTTTTATAAGCCCCGTATAGGAATTCAATAACGTATGGAAAGAATTCACTTTTAATATGAGGATATCAGTACTCACAATATCCCAGACTTCACTACTTCAGTTGTTACTCATTCGATCCCTCATTTTCTTTAAGAGGTGAACTCTAGTTCAAGTTTAACTTTATATAAACAATTACACTCGACATCTATATGGTTAGTGTAATAGCCGGCTTGTGTACACAAGTAAGATTGTTTTAATTTAATCGTCTTCCCTTTCTACTCGAATCTATCTGTTCCAAATCAACTGCATTCCTAGACATGCACTGCACTGCCGCATCATTCATTGCTATAAGTGACATACTAAAGTAGCAATATTGATTGAAATTCCAAGAAACAGTAAAAGGTCAAAGGATATTCCAATGAAAAGTTAATTTTAACTTTTTAGGGTCTCACACAATGAAGAAGCACGGAACTATTCTTTCATTAACCCATTGGTCGCTTAATACACGTGGTAAGAAAAACGTGCTACGATGTTCTCACCTTATCCCGGTGCATGTGTCTCATTTCTTTTAATTATCCAATATTGTACAGACCTTGGTCTAGACACCTCTTGATGTCTAACCCGAGTTTCTCTCTTCAGTGATCCTCAAACTCATTTTCGTAGAGACTCTTGTCTGGTTTATAAAACAAGTTATAGCATGACAGTGAAAATTATCTCTCCACGTTCTCTGATGTAAGAGGCAATTGCTCGTGTGAGAGAGCCAATCTCGCGACTTGTCCGACACATTTTATTTTTAAAATATTATCACATGCATATGAGACATAAATTCAATAGTCTTACTTTGATGAGAATATCATAACAACAAAGTTGTTTTACAATACATAAATATCATCATTTCCTACGCAAACCTAGAGCCTTAACATGTTTTTCAAACAGGTCTTTAGATATGGCCTTTGCAAAAAGATCAACTATCATTTTGCGAGTAGGAATGTATTGTAAATTCACTTCTCCACTTGCTACTATGTCTCTCACAAAGTTATATTTGATATCAATGTGTTTGGTTTTACTGTGATACTTAGGATCCTTTGTATATGCGATGGCCGCCTGATTGTCACAATATAAAGTCACGGGACCCTTATAATTATTTGCAACATTTCAAATGCTCAAAGAATCTCTTTAACCAAATAGCTTCATGTATTGCAGATGCACAAGCTACGAATTCAGATTCCGTGGTTGAAAGAGATGTGCAAGTTTGTTTCTTACCTTTCCATGAAATAGCACCACCATTAAGTAAGAAAGCATAACCAGAGGTTGATTTTCTATCATTCTGATCACCAGCCCAATCAGCATATGCGTAACCTCTCAAGAGTAAATCAGATCCACTATAGCATAGTGAATAATCTACAGTTCCAATCAGATATCAGAATATTCTCTTCACTGCCTTCCAATGATCTGTTCCGGGATTAGATTGATACCTGCTTACCAGACCTACGGCATAACAAATGTCTGGACGAGTACATATCATAGCGTACATCAGACTCCTGATAGCACTAGAATATGGAACTCGAGACATGTCTTCTTTTTCTTTTTAAATCTTTGAACACATTTCAAGGCTTAAAATTTCACCTCTTGCTATTTGAGTATCCATAGGCTTGCACCTATTCATTCGAAAGCGTTCCAAAATTTTCTTTATGTATGTTTCTTGAAATAGACTCTAAAACTTTTTTTTGGAACGATCTCTTTGAATTTTAACACCCAATATATAGTCTGCTTCACCCATACCTTTCATGTCAAATAACTTTGAAAGCCGTGACTTAATAGTTTTTACATACTCTAGCTAATAAAATATCATCCACGTAAAGAGAAAGAATTACAAACTTTTGTAACGACCCAACCGGTCGTTTTAAGCTCCGGTGCATCATTCAGCAGTTTGAGGCCATGAGCAGATTCATCTCAGGTATATTTACTTGTGTGTATGGTCAGAATTGAAATTCAGGAAGTTTGAAGTCAAATCTAAATGTAAATTCTCATTTTGAAAGCTTAAAGTTGAAGAAATGAACTAGGATTGGAATTTTAAGTAAATGACTTCGGAATTGGGATCCGAAGGTTCCAGCAGGTTTATATGATGATTTCGGACTAGGGCGTATGCCCGGATCGGGTTTTGGATAACCCGGGATCATTTTGGCGACTATTGCGGAAGATAACATTTTAGAAGAAATTGCATCAATTTGGCTTAAAATGCATTTCAGTGTTATTCGTGTCCGTTTGGGATTTCGAGACTGGGAGTAGCTCCGTATGGTGATTCTGAATTTGGGAGCACGATCGGAAGTAAATTCGGAGGTTCGTAGGTCATTTTGAAGTCATTTGGCTAAATATAGAAATTTGAAGGTTTTTGAGAAAATTCGACCGAAAGTGGAAATTTTGATATCGGGGTCGGAATGCGATTCCGAAAGTTTGGGCAAGTCCATAATGTCGAATGTGATCTGTGTGCAAAATTTGAAGTTATTCGGACTAGTTTTGGTAAGGTTTGAGACACTTAGTCTCTTTTAAGGAAGCTTAAGTTGGAAAAGTCAACCAGA
>MU716222.1:0-38792 GCA_026770625.1 Nicotiana glauca
CTTCTTATTTGTAACGGTTTCTCGCATTTGCAATACTTGCTTGTTTACTTGTTTGTTTGCATTAAAGTCACAATTTTAGCATGGCCGGGAACCACACTAGTGGATCTTGAGGGGTGCCTAACACCTTCCCCCCGAGATAATTTCTAGCCCTTATCCAAACTCTGGTTTTCATCTTAAATTCTTCTAAAAAAGGGTGTCCTAATGCACTATAATTATTAGGTGGCGACTCTCCCAAAAATCCAAAACCCAATTCCCGAACGGGAATAGAGTTATCTTCCCAAATGTCTTAAACCCGATTCCGTATCTTAGAGGAAAAGGGGGCGTCAACAATTATCATAGTAGCCAAAACTGAAATTGACTAAACTATAGCTACTGTTCTACTCATACAATCCTTAAAAAGTCCATATAGTCATATTAATACAAATAATGTAACGTTCAGATAACTACAGCTATAACATGCGTTTAAACTAAAGTAAACTACTAAGAAATTCATAAAAAAGGCAGATTGTATTTCATGATCTCTTCCAATATTGATCATACACTTGACTCAGGTTTCACATGTCATTTGAAGCTGAAAAAGTACCTGAAAATTGAAGCAAAATGTGATGAAATAAAAATTAGCTCAGCAGCAATGAACAACAGCAGTAAAACCAGTTTTAAACCCCAAAAATGATATCAGACAGCCCAGGAATTGAATTTAGAGGAGCATCACCAGTAAACAACCAAAAACAACTTGAATGTACCAAATTAAAACTCAGAAATCAACCCAGGGACTCCTGGAACCTCGACTACCAAAACACAAGGAATATTCACGCCATTTTCAACCTTATGTAAGCTAGAAGGTTAACTTAGCAACTGGAACTTAAGATCACTCTAAGAATTTGAATTTGAATTATCTTTTTTTTTTTGGATTTTCTGATTTTTCTAAGTTCTAGGATTTGAATTTTGAACTTTTTCAGATCTGAAACTTTCTAAAGCTTTCTCAGATTTTTCCCTCTCTAAAACCTTTCAGATTTTTTTCAACTTCTAAAACTTTCCTTGCAAGGCAAGGGGCATGCCTTTTTATAGGCAAAACTAGGGCAGCATCAGATTTTTCCTTTTATATTTTAAGTCCCTCTTTTATTTTTAGATTTTAGCTATTTAGTCCTTTAGTTCATGCTTTGTCGGTCAAGTTATACTACTAACTTCCTGAAAATCAAATTAGAACCCCCTTCTAGAAGGTTCTAGGGGGTTCCAATTCAGTTACTGCACTATTCTTTTTATTAAACTACCTATACTGCCCTTAATTCAACTCATGAATTACTAACCTAATAAAAATAACCCCCAACCCTGTTAACTTGGTCAAAATTGACCATGGTTAGTCAAAACAAATGCTGGATTAATCAGCTATATCCAAACAATTTCAATTATACTAAAAGAAAACCTAAAATTTAGCTAATAGTCTAATTATCCTATTTTAAGTATCAAAATCAAAACTAATTATAGAATTAAACTTGAACAACGGGAATTAATTCTAATATCAATCAAACTAAAATTAAAAACAAATGAAACTGCATGGAATTAATGTAAACAGAAAGGAGGAAATCAAAGCTAAAATCTAAGAACCAGAATCAATGAACATGAGATACACTAACTGAGTTATCTAAATAAACTAATCAACAAGAAATGAAAATTAAAGACTTAAGGCCCAGAAAACAAAGTTTAAACTAACAATGAATTTCAAATAATAAAGGAAAAACAAGAAGACTCACCTACGCATGGTTAAACAAGGCTGGACCCCGATTCGAGCCTCGGAATAATGTTAAACGTTTGTTCTTCACCAAGAACAAATGAAAATATTATTTCGTAACTCGAAGCCAACACTAGACTCAAGAAATTAGGAAGAATTCGAGCAATTCGAACTTCTAGGGTTCTGCCGCTCTTTGATTTGAAATTCGAGAAACTCTGGTGATATTCGAAGGAAACCAGTTAGGGGTTTGGAAAGAGGGAGGTGAGGAGAGTCTAGGGTGTGAATTTGGTGAGCTTTGGGAGGTGGCGTCGCCGTGTGCGGCGGAGGCGGCACTAGGGTTTTGGATATTTGATGGGTTTGGAAGGGATATGAGGAAAACGGAGCTTGGATCCGTAATGAGGAGGAGGAGAAGGGTCTATGGTGTGTTTTTAGTGGTCATTGGGTGCTCGCCACCGGCGGAGGTGATTTCCGGCCGGCAACGAACGACGGAGGGACGGTGGAGCTAAGGTACGAGGAAGATGGGTTGGTCTCTAGGGTTTCTTTATCATTTTCAGACAATTTTATTATAACTTAAGATGAAATCAAGGCCATTGGATTATGAGGGATGGAGGGCCAGGATTAATTTGTCATTTAGAGAACCTGAAATGACGCAGTAACACCCCTATACTACGTCGATTCAATGGTCTGAGGGCTGGGGCATTTGGACCGGGTATGAGCGTGATATGGGCCTGAATTTGACCGAATTTAGGGAATATTTGGGCTGGAATTAACAAAAAGGGCCCAAAAATGGGTATTTATTAAGACCCCTATTTTTCAATTCTCTTTTTTCATTTTCTCTTCTTTTTTCCATTTTTTACAAAATTAAAAATAACAAAGACCTGATTTAACTCTAAAATTAAACTAATTAATTTTTTAAAATTAAATAAATTCTAATTTAAAAGAAAACTAAGTAAAATCGAAAATTAAAAGTAAAAATGCAAAAGGACTATTTTTGTTATTTTCTCTTATTTTTTGCAATGTTAATTAACTAGTAAATCTAAAAAAATATAAAATTGGATCCTAAATGCAAATGTGCTATTTTTGTATTTTTTATGACTTATATCAATTAACAATGCGCACAAAAATGCAAACAAACACAAAATCATGTAATTAAATTCTAAAAATCAAATAATAAAAGAAAAATCCTAATTCTAAGAAGTCTATACGAATAATTTAAGCGAGACAAAAATCACGTGCTCACAAGAAATATTGTAAAAAATTTGTAGAACAAATAAAATTCAATACATATTTTGATTTACACTTGTTATGTAGTTTTTTTTTTTGTGTAGAAATAGTGTAGAAACATTGTAGCACACATGAGAAAAAAATAAATTTCATCACTAGAATAACAGATCAAACCTGCAATTTCGTTCGAAATAGACATACTGCATTCCAAATCAAAATCCTGCACTGTTATACATAGCGGATACGTTCCTAAGCTCATGTTTTCCTTTTTCGTCTCCATGTAGACTAGAACTCCCATATCGTTCCTAATTTTCATTGTCGTACAATTTTCGTTGACAATGTACTTGATTTTCGATTATTTTTTCTAATGTATCAATCATTCTATACTCTGTAATTGTAGAAATCAATTGGCTATAAGTTGCTTCTTCCCTGATTACAATCCCGTCGACATAAAAATCCCTGTATCTCCCAAAGCTATCCCAATTACCATCTAGCTGAAGCATAATAACTATTTTCGATATTATTGCGCATGATTTAGTATAATTGTAGATAATTGATTTGATTTTGCTTGTGAAACTAGAATATACAGTGAAAAACAACGTATTCGCAAAAAAAGAGTGTCGAAATTGTGGGAGAAACGGAATAATTTTAGGCCTAATTAATGGCGAGTAATGCGTTTCAAAAAATCTCAGTAGAATCCTTTACTTTCCCAAATTCTCACTCCTAAAAAAGGAATGTTACATCATGAAGGATTCCTTTTTAAACGATTTGTATAGATTTTGTAGGTAAAATGTGTGCAAGTCGAGTAATATTCAAAACAAGGACATTTTTTTTAATAAAGTTTCAAATAGTGTATAGGAATGAAAAAATCCCTATTATTAACTAGGTTTAACCCATCATTACATAAATATAAAGGTTTAACCTATACTAAACACTTCTCCTAATCTTTTGTGTTATTAATCGAAAATGACAGAAAATAAGTTTTAAATAACTCATATGGCCAAGGAAGATTGTTAAATGAGTAATTTGCTTTTAGCATATGGGGTTAAACGAGTAAATTCACTTTAATTTGTTTTTCCTTGTCCAACAATGTGACACTTTTAAATGGCCAGCAAATTGACGACATAAAATTTTGAAAAATTTTCATAAAGCACTATTTTATAGTAGTAATTAGCCATCTATAGATATCATTTGCTATATTACGGAATATAGATACCTTTTTTGTGGTTATAAGATGTATTTGATGTATTTAAGCTGTTGTATTCATGAATACAGTAGCAAAAATAGGCGTGAATCAGGGAAGTCAAGCTAATCAGCTGTTGTATTCGACTGTATTCATGGAGTGAAATATGGGATTACAGCCAGACATATTATTGTATTCGACTGTATTCACGGCGTAAAATAGGGGATTATACTATTTTTAAAACGGAAAGTGAATCAATTGATATAATAGACTCCTAATATAACTCAACAAACTCAATTATAACACACAAATTTTGTATTTTTCAGTTATAAAAAAGATTCTCAACTGCAAAATACCCCAAAAATATAGCAATCTTCAGAGAAATTATATAATATATTTGAATATATAAATTATATTAATTAAAAAAATATATGAATACATTCATGGTAGAATACAATGAGAAAAAAAAGACACTGAATACAATGAAATACATGGAATACAATAAGATACATTGAATTACAATGAAAAAAAAAATAGTGAATTCAATGAAATACATAGAAATACAACGAGATACATTGAAATGCTCTTAAAAAAAAGGTAAAAGAATCTTCAAATTGCTCAACCCCAAACTTCAGACGACCTATTTTAGTCGACAATTTTTCGACGACCCATCGAATTCCGACCATGATTCCATAAGCAGCGATGAGAGAAAGAAGAAGAAAACGAGAAAGATCGCTGAAGAAGAAATTGCTAGTATCTGTAACGCATCTGATAACAGTAGTCAATTTCTGTTGTGAACCATAGCCCTATGTGTTCCTGCTTTAGAGTCCTTGTTGCTAGAAACATCAGAAATCACAGCCTTGTTTCACTTTCTTTTACCATTGCATCACGGCTCTGTTCAGGTTCTTAATTTCTTCAATGCATCACCAAGAGAATATAGTTGTATATTCACTTCAGGGGCAACGTCTGCATTAAAGCTTGTTGGGAGACCTTCCCCTGGAGCAATCAAAGCAGTTTTATGTACTCAATGGAGAATCATAACAACGTCCTGGGGATTAGGGAGTATCCTAAATTGAATAAACCTTTTTATCAATTTTATCATACAGAGTTCTGATGTATTAATTTTCTCAGAAAATTTTCTTCGTTGGTTGTATATTCAGTTGCTTAATCTGCGGTACTCATTCCTGCTTCAAATGATACTCTTTTTCACTGACGTACTGATCCACTGTATCTGAAATCGTCAGATGCGGGAGCCGGAACAATAGTGTATCAAAGTAGAGAGAGAAAATGTCACGACCCCGATTTTCCACCCTCCGGAGTCGTGATGGCGCCTACTCATAGAAGCTAGGCAAGCCAAATTTAATTACCTTTCATTTACAACATAGCTCCTTTTTAAACAATTTATGGCAATAATATAAAAATAATGAAATTATACAGTAGCGGAAGTCTTAATTATAGAAACTGAATCAAAATGCGGAATAGTCATTATAGCCTCTACCCAAGATTGGTGTCACAATACTCACGAACTGCTAAGAAATACTAAATACAAATGTCTGAAAGAACACATAAGCTGTTTGTCTCGAATACAAGGAGGCAACAGACTAAAAAGAGAGAACAAGGGAGACGCCGGGCCTGCGGACGACTGCAAGGCTACCTCGGGTCACGTTGGACTAAAGGCATGCTCCTGTACTAATGCTGCTGCTGCTGCTACTCGAAACCTGGACCTGTGCATAGAGCACAGAGTGTAGCATCAGCACAACCGACCACATGTGCTGGTAAGTGTTTAGCCTAACCCCGGCGAAGTAGTGACGAGGCTAGACTGGACTACCACCTAAACCTGTACAATTATATATATACAGCAAAATCAAAAATACAGGACAAGCAAACATTATGGGAGGGGGATCATGCTGTGGAGAGATAACAATATTAATAGTAAATCCAGAATAACAATCTAAGGGCAGCTTGGAATTCACAGCGGACAAGAAATAATTACCCAAATAAACACACTTGTATCAATAATTGTTGCGGCGCGCAACCCGATCCTAATATATTTCAACACTATTGCGGCGTGCAACCCGATCCATAAATATCATTATTGTGGCGTGCAACCCGATCCAATAGCATTTAACATTGTTGCGGCGCGCAACCCGATCCACAAATATCCTTTCCATGCACGACATCACCCTTCGTACTTTAGCACTCTTCCTCACCCAATCAACAATCATAAACAAGGGTAAGGGAAATAATAAAACAAGAATGGAAATCCCGGCAAGGGTACACAAACAAACAATTAAAAATCCGGCAGGGGTACAATATCAATGACCAACAACGTTCTGGCAAGGGACTAAATAATTAACTCCTCTCTTCCTTTCACTTTTATCTCTTAGTTCACATTATCACTTGAGTCAAAGCTCCAAGAAGTTGCTTATCTCATATACCTTCACGATTTGTATTTCAAGCCGAGCCAATGCTCTACAAAGTTCCAAAATCTCAATTTCTCTCACAAGGCCTTTACAACATATAGAAGTCATCAATTAAGCATGGAAGACATAACAATAACTGAACTATCCGCAAATAAGGACTCACGGTCATGCTAGACACCAATGTATAGATACTCGTCACCATGCCTATACATCGTACTCGACAATTAGCAAGTTACAAATAAGACTCAACTCCTATTCCCTCAAGCTAGTATAATCCCACTTAGTGAGGTCTGGGGAGGGTAGTGTGTACGCAGACCTTACCCCTACCCTGGGGTAGAGAGGATGTTTCCATATAGACACCCGACATCCTTCCCTCCAAGAACTTCCCACCTTGCTCTTGGGGAGACTCGAACTCACAACCTCTTGGTTGGAGGTGGGGGTTGCTTACCATCAGGAATTCAACAAATATTGATGGAAAATGAAGAAAACGATTTAAGATTTACTAACCCAAGAAGTTTTGGTGAAAGGGAGCTTCAATGGACGGCTAAAGACCTTGGAGAAGAAGGAGCTCGTGTGTTTTTATGAAAATCCCGCAATACACTGATTCTAGAAATTAAAATATAACTGGGCAAAATTTGCCCTTCGCGTTCGCGTAAAGAAGGCCGCGTTCGCGAAGGGTTGACTCAACAGTCCATGACGTTCGCGATGTGAAGGATGCGAACGCGAAGAGAAAAGGCTGGGGGGGGGGGTCCAGGACTTGGTCTATGCGAACGCGTGGACCTATACGCGAACGAGATGAAAGGGATCTGCAAGCCTACGCGTTCGCGAGTGTGTATATGCGAATGCGAAGAGGAAAAGGAAGCTGAGTCCGCAGAGTCAAATGACTCTATGCGAATGCGAGGCAGGAACGCTAACATGATGGAGGGAAAACTTAGAGCTTCGCGAACGTGGAGGGGGGAGTCGCGAATGCGAAGAGTAAAAAGGACCTGCAACAGCTAAAGTAAAAACCTGCAATTTTCCTAAGTTGAAATCACTCCGAAACACCCCCGAAATACTCCCGAGCCCTCAGGGCTCCTAACCAATCACATGCACTAACTCAAAAACACCCTACAAACTTAACCGTACGATCAAATTGCCAAAATAACATTAAAAACAACGAATCAAACCTCAAAATCACCAATTTTTCTTCAAACTTCATAAACTTTCAAATTTAGAGTTTTAAGTCCGGAATACGTCAAACGACGTCCGATTTCAACCAAACTTCACAGAAATATCTTAAACTACATGTAAGACCTGTACCGAGCGCCGGAACCAAAATACGGGCCCGATACCAATACGTTCTAATCAATTTTCGTTTCAATTTTCCTTAATAATTCCAGAAAAACAATTTTACTCAAAAATTCATTTCTCGGGCTTGGAACATCGGAATTCAATTCCGGGCATACACCTGAGTCCCATATTTTTCTACGGACCCTCCGAGACCGTAAAATTACGGGTCTGGATCCGTTTACCCAAAATATTGACCATGGTCAAACTTATTCATTTTAATACTAAATTTTAGCATTTTTCACAGAATTTTACATTTAGGCTTTACGGCTAAGCGCCCGGACTGCACACGCAAATTGAGGTGACTAAAAATAAGGTTTTTAAGGCCTCGAAAGCACGAAATAAATAGAAAAACAGGTGATGACACTTTGGGTCGTCACAGAAAAAAATTAAATATTTTACTATAAATATTAAAAGGTATCTATAGAATATAATTTTTTTTAAATTTTATTTATTTAAAATAAATAAGGTGTTAACCTTTTCTATAGGAGATAAAAATTCCTAAAATTTGTAAGCCAATAAAGTACGTAGTTTAGATTAAATTAGATGTAATGTCTAGTTTTTACGGTACATAATAAGAGCTACTATTCCCTCCCTTCACTTTTACTTTTCACACTCCTTGATTATGGGAAAGATTTCACATTAGAACAACCGGGATCCATACTTTTCAATTTTATACCCCATATTTTAAGGAGATTTTTTCTCTACTATACCATATATGAAACCTTATTACCAAAAATGTGCATAGTTTCTAATTTACCCTCCTGTCCATATTTTTTCTATAGTTATTATACCAATCATTAAATACTAATTACTAGTAGCTGAATCTTCCTAATTTGTCGAGCTAAAATTGATGAACAGAATATTCTAAAAAGATTTGGCGTAAATAAGATCAAATCATATTCTTCCAAATATTCCTATTTAGGCGCGCTACAATTATGGAAGTAAATATTCTTCCAGATATTTTCCACCATTGATAGCCATTAAAAAGCTTGAAAGCTTTGAATTCGAATTTGGGTTTTAAAAAATCATTATTTATTTGGATTAGGTGTTATTGAAAATAATCAGGAATATGGTTTGGAGTTTATATCTCAATTTTGAGGGGTTTTGGTGAATATTAGACTTGGTTTTGACTGAAATTCAGATTAAAACTCGAAGAAGAAGAAGAAGACACATTGCGAAAATTGTAGATTATTTGTATTCTGATTGTACATGCTTTATTTTCTGTTTTCACAAATAAAAAAGGCTAAAACTTCTACAAATCTTCTGAAAAAACTTAATTATGTCAAAAATTACAATTATGCTACAATTGAATGGGAATTGTGATATAAAAATTCAATGCACCAAGTTTTTAGATATTTTGTAGATAAATTATAGATTATTTGTATTCTAATTATAGGTGCTTTGTTTTCTGTTTTCACAAATAAGAAACGACTAAAACTTCTACAAATCTTATGCAAAAACGCAATTACATTGAAAATGCCAATTATGCTACAATTGAAATGGGAATTGGGATATTAAAATTCAATGTATCTAGTTTGTAGAAATTTTGTAAATAAATTGTAGATTATTTGTATTCTGATTGTAGATGCATTATTTTCTGTTTTCACAAATCCAAAATGACTAAAACTTCTACAAAATCTTCTGCAAAATACAGTCTACAATTTATCTATAATTTTTGCAATATGTCTTCTTCTTCTTCTTCTTCTTCTTCTTCTTCTTTGAGTTTCAATCTGAATTTCAGTCAAAATCAAGTCTAGTATTCACCAAAACCCCTCAAAATTTAGATATAAACTCCAAAACGTATTCCCAATTATTTTCAACAATACCCAATCAAAACAAATAATGATTTTGGAAAACCCAAATTTGAATTCAAAGCTTCAAAGCTTTTTAATGGTTGTCAATGGTGGAATTGCTGCTCTCTTGTCTCTTTGAAGGTTTGTTCTTCTTCATTGAGAAAATTTGAAGCTGAAGGTAAATGTGTGTATGAACTTTGAAGATTTGACTTCAATTTTGATGAACTTTGTTGTTCTTCATTGATGAACTTCAACTGGAGTAAAACAGGGAACTAACTTTGTTGAAGGTTTCTTTAATTTTCTGTGAATTTTGAGGGAGAATTTGGTTTCAGAAGATGGAAAATGGTAAAAAGAACGTGGGTAGGACTGAGGGGTTAGGAGAGAGAAACGTACAGATTCCTTTAATTAAGGAGTAAAAAATGTATAATTAATTATATCCTTAATTAATTATGGTATAGAATTTATAATTTGATATACTAAGTGTAATTAAGTCAAACCTTAAACATTGAGGGTAATAAGGTTTCCTATGTGGCATAGATAAAAATCTCCATTTTAATTTATAACCAGCCCATAAATAATAGGCTAAGATTCAACATCCAACTCCAATAGGTTCTCAAAATTACTATTTAATTTTTTAAAAAAATTTCTCAAGCTTTTAAATTAATTTTCGAATCAGTAATTATGACTCAAATATAAATTCAACAAACCAAATTCATTTGGGCAGTGAAATTATATTTTTAACAGGCTTAAATATCTGGGTTTAAATTTTGAATTTGATTTTGTAAGAAATTTAGAGTAAGTGTTAATTAGACTTGTTAGAAATAATATAAGAAGGTTGTACATAATTTGAAGTCATTTAATGGAGATTTAGACTAGTTTTGAACAAGAATTTCAACTGAAAATCATGGAAGAAGTTCGTCTACAGATGCCTGTATAAATATGTATAAAAGTGTATAATAGTGTATAAGGTGTGTTTCTACACTCATATACAATATTATACAAGATTATACAGAATTATACAAAAAATTTACTTTTTTTTTGGCAAACCGCTAGGCAAGCGCCTAGGGCTAATTTTCATGACTAATAAAAATAAAATTACAACAAAAAGGAAAAGTAGAAATAAGGGGGACAATAGCACCGGTATTGTTACCCGCCTTGTCTATATAATCACTCCTCTGCGCCTCACACTGCCTTATGATGACAGCCTCATGTAGAGGATTCATGGTGTAGCTGTCGGCAACGTCTCACGAGGGCATATAATCTCATAGCCGTGTGGAGAATTTCCAAAGGCATAGGTCAAAGGCAACACAAACCGGGCTAAACCTTACCTTACTAATCCTATTGAGGCATAAAATAGCCTCACTAGCAAGCATGTAAAAAGAAAGAACTAGCTAAAACTAAATATTCAGTGATCTTCACAGAGTTTATAGCATACTCTGTGATGATATTACAGATGATAATACTTAAAAAATGATAGAATAATACAATGTAAAAAATTGAGTCTTTGCCCTCTTTGTTTAAACTTGTGCATTCTTCAATTTGTAGCTCTTTTGCTTCTTCTTCCGCTTTCTTCAAATACTCTTCAAACTTTATCATTTATTTTTATTTATTTGACCTTGCGGAAGTGGTAGGTGCACTCGCCTTTTGCTTTGCATTTCTCATTGGTGGTTTCCTAAGGGCAACCTCTTGTGTTGCTTTTCTATCCCAACTGTGTTGCCTGCCATCGCAACTTCTATCCCTTGGTCGAGACTTCTTGTTTTTTCCACTATGCATAGGTGATAAATCACCTTTTCTTGCTGCCTCTGCCCGACATTGATTTATAATATCTTCTTCCTCACCTTCTTCATATGTATCTCTGCCCATAATTACCGAATTTGGCATGTCATGATCAAGACCTTGTGTCACCATAGTCTTTCCTTCCCTCCTTCTAGCCAATGTTGCATTGTGTGATGGTTGTTCTACATTTTTCAACTTTTTCCTGCTCCTACTTTCACGACCATTGCTTCCAGTAACAACATTTAAAGAATTCACAGGTTTTGTACTTACCAAGGCATCCAATAATTTGCGTTCCTCTGCTGAAATAACTGGGGCTGTTGTGACTATTTGTAGCTGTTCAACTTCTAATGTTGCTGCTGCTTCAGCCCCACAAATAGCTTGTGAAATGCTTGGTAAAATCTGATGCTGCTCAGTCGATGTTGCTCCAGGCTTGTTTACAAACAGCTACTGCCCATATTGACTTGCATTTGTAGCGTTTGAAATGTATTGCTGCTGCCCATATTTTTTCGTTGCTGTGGCATCCTGACTAATATGTGTTGCTGCATTTTGAAACAAGTTTCCAGCTGATGCATTTTGACGAGGAAAAACTGTAGAGTTCCTTGGAGTGAAAGCTGGTGCATTTAGATTTAATTTGCTTTTGTGGCTCGCTCTTGGTGTACTATATGATTTAGGCACTGTTAGTGAATCAATGTCTTCACCTGCACTCTCCTGATCAACCTCATGATCTTCCTCCTCAGATGAGTACCCAACAAAACTGTCCCCCCATTTATTTTCATCATCCTCCTCTCTTTGGTCTAGCCACAATTTGGAATTGATAGCCATTTCCTCGACCTTTGCTTGTATAACATCATTATTATTTCCATTTGACAGCACAAGTTGCCCAAATTCACCTTCAAACTCACCAAACGACTCCACTGATTGAGATGTGACATCAAACACGGACGTGTTCAGCGTGACAAAAGGTTTTTTAGCCAGTGTAGGATTCATCATCATTTCATTTTGGGCATTTTTGATGATTTGCTCTACATGAGGATTGGAAAATTGCACCACAGGTACATTGGAATTATGAGCTTGGAAACCTTCATTGCTATTTGATTTTGCTATCAGTTCATTTTGCTCATGTGCTGCAGCATGGATAGCAGGTATTGTTAAATTCCCAGCATCCTATTCCATCACTCGAGCATAAGCTTTGTGAAAAGTTTGTTGTTGCTTTCCACTAGTTGGAGAGCTATTTTTTCCAGATTTTGAGACTGTATCTCCACATACTAATCCCAATTTCTAAGCAAGATCATTATCTCCATCTTCTTGTTCAATTCTCAATGCATCAAAAGCATTAGTACACCTAATGTCTTGTGTTGTAACTTCATGCTTTTTAAGATCTGTAGTAGCCCTTTTATTATGTGACACAGCTGACCAAACCTTAGCCACATTCTTTAGTTCATTGGCTCCACAATTGCTCTTGGAAATTTGTAATCCTTCATAATCCTCTCCCTTCTTATGAAATCCAACAGCAACTTTGACATTTGCACCTTTCGAAACACAATCAGTAGTTCTAGGTTTGATAGATCGTGCATCTTCCTTTAATGGAACAGTACCATCTTTTGACTTAGGAGGAGCAGGTTTTTTGGCCATATTTTCCCCTGTTCCATTAAACACTGATGCAACTCGACCACACTCCTCACCATCCTGCACATCAATAATCCTAGTGGCATCAAATGAACCTCCAACACCACCTCGATCACTTGTAAAACCTGATGGAACAGTAGGTTCCAAGTTTGACACCACCATAGTTGACTGTTTTCCAGTTACTGCATTACCACCTGGAATTGGTAAAATCTGTTCAACACGAGCTGAGCCTTGATTACCATCTGCCACACCATCCTCTACATTATTAATTTCTGCAGCAGCTTCAACTCGATCATCAATTGGTAAATAACCAGCTGAAGCTTTAGACAAATTCTGCCTCTCATAGGCTTCCACAATTGGATTCAACATATTAAAAATCCTTGTCAATGCTGTCTTAGCAGGAACATCACGTGAAGGTTTAGGTGGACCTTTATCGATCATTGAGACTTCACCTACAGCTGTACCATTACCTGCACTCATCACGAGTTTTCCTCTATCTGTTTGTGAGATCTGCTGCAGGGCAATATTTTCTTTACGTGCTTCAACTTCCAGCTTTCCACTATTGGTATCTGATAGTTCATCAACTCTTTGGTTAGCTCTTTTGGCATTCAAATAATCCCTTGCACCTCCTTGCATATTTTCAACTCCAGTTGTTTCAATAGCAGGCAACTCTTGCACAACCATGTTTTTTGTCCCAACCTTATCGTCTACCTTATCTTTTTCATTCATCAAACGACATGTTCTTTCCTCATGCCCCTGATGCTTACAAAAAATGCAAAATTTGGGGAGATTATCATACACTACCTCTTGATAATGCTCAATAAATTTTCCAGTCGAATTATCAACAATGTGCAGCTTCACTCGCTTAGTATGCTTGTCTAAAAGTTCTAATAAAACCTTTACCCTAGCAGCACTTGGCCTTGTTCGATCTTGTGTTGCCTTATTCACTGCGAGAGGCTTTCCTACTGCTGAAGCGATTGACATTAACAATTTTTTTTGCAAAGAAATTTGGCGACAAATCAGGAAACGAAATCCACACCACAGATTTTGATGTTTCCTCCTTGGGATTAAATGCTATCGTCCATGGAAACATTCTAAAAAAGAATTTGTCACCTTTATCTTTTATGTAACCAACTGACCTCGACAAGAGCTGGACATAATATTCAAATAAATCGCACCTCACCAAAATATGTCGAAATTCAAGTTGTCCAATATTACACATACCTTTAATGCCGTACTGTTTTGGAAAGAGTTTACGCAGCTCATGTAAATCTGGTTTCCTATATGAGAATTTCATAATAACTGCTTGGTGTAATCCTTATTCAATGGTAAATTGATTTACCTCCTCCATAGTGAATTCAATAGTTGGCTCGCCATGAACCATCTTCACTAGAATCAAATCCATTTTTGTCAAAGTAGCAACTATTTTGAAATTTTGTAAACGATCAGCATATGATTGTGGCCTAGCATTGGTAGGATTTGGATTATTAACGATTTGGTTTGGCTCTCCCATAGCCAAAGGCTAGGGAGAGGCGACATCATCCATGGTTCCTCAAAATGTCACCATATCCTATACTTCACTAACGCCAAATCTGGAAGCAGTAGCGCTCAAAATTCTTGAAAAATTCTGCTCGCTACAGTAATTTCGCAAAATAAAAATTAAGATCTTAACCAATTGGTTATAGATTTGAGGATGAAATCAATTGGGGTTTGTGCGCAATGAGAAGATGCTTCTTTTGACACCAAGTTTGCGAAAATCCACCACCGTATGCCGGAGTTATGGCCAGAAAATGGTGACGAAAATACTATTCCTTCTCTTCCTAGAGAGAAGGCAGAGAATTTTTTTCCAATTTTTTTTTTTTTTTTTGGCAAACCGCTAGGCACTAATATTCATTAATAATAAAAATAAAATTACAACAAAAAGAAAAAGTAGAAATAAGGGTTGCAATAGCACCGGTATTGTTACCCATATGCCTTGGCTATATAATCACTCCTCTGCGCCTCACACTGCCTTATGATGACAACCTCATGTAGAGGATTCATGGTGTAGCTGTCGGCAACGTCTCACGGGGGCATATAATCTTATAGCCGTGTGGAGAATTTCCAAAGGCATAGGTCAAAGGCAATACAAACCGGGCTAAACCTTACCTTACTAATCCTATTGAGGCATAAAAAACAAAAAACTGACTTCGTCTTCTTCCTTGCGTCTTTTTTGAAATTTAACTCAAATCTTGCTCAAATCTACTCCAAATCACTTCAAATTCAAAATTTTAACTCCTTCTGATATTTTCAATCAATTGGAATAATACCCAATCCAAACAACTAACAAATTCAAAAAACCCCATTTTCAAAAGCAAAGCTTTGAATGGTCTTCAATGGTGGACTTCTACTCTTCAATTTTCTTTCATTGCAAGCAGGTGACACAAGAGGAGAAGCAAAAAATACACGGCCCTTTGAAGCATATGTAAAAGATGTGAGAAGAATAGAGAGGGAAAGAAATAGTTGTGAGAACAAAGAATTAACTCCATAGTTTTTAGAAGCAATGGTTGTAAAAAAACATATTTTAAATTTGCAAGTGCTTTCAAAATATGTACAATGTGGGCTAGATGGGGTAAAACTTAAAAACATAGGCCATTTTTTGTTATAGTGTGAAGTCATGCATATTTTCTTTCTTAATTATGCGTGTATACAAAGAAACTTCCACACCTAAACTCTTTGAATATTGAAGCAACTTGTCGAAAAAATATATTTCCTTTCAACCTTTAAAATTATTAATTATTAAACTGATTATATTTAAAATTTATGAGTTCATATCTATTACTAATTACAATTTTAATGATTTTTTATACGTATACTTATACTGTATAACAAAAATACTGAATTGATGAACGGGTACCAAAGGGCTGTATCTTGCACTGCTTGGAGAGAGAACCACAAGTTGGCTTATTAAACATTATAATATTAAATTCCTCAAACTTCTGTTTT
This sequence comes from Nicotiana glauca, assembly GCA_026770625.1. Classification (NCBI taxonomy): domain Eukaryota; kingdom Viridiplantae; phylum Streptophyta; class Magnoliopsida; order Solanales; family Solanaceae; genus Nicotiana; species Nicotiana glauca. Next base: position 16,069 of record MU716222.1, read on the forward strand.
TCTTCATGTTCCATGCATTGAAAATTAAACTCATTTCTCGCGCGCAAGTTTTAGAAAATCCTGTAAATTCTCTCATTACATCCAATTAGTTTTAGTCCCGGCCCGTTGACTCAGCTCAACTTACCGGAGTTCTCAGGATCTCGCCGGAAAATTCTCTGCTAGTTTGTCGTTGCAAATTTTTTCTGAAGTTTTGTATTGTTAAGACGGATCGGACTTGAAGAAGAACGGGATGATAAAGTGCAGCGCATGTCATTCTAATTTTGTTTCTACAACAGAAACTATTTCAAGTGCAAATGATCAGCACAGAAACAAGAAATCTTCAAAACCACTTGCTCTTAGTGTCCTTTTGGTTGTAGGTGATTGTATCCTTGTTGGTTTACAAGTAGTATTATTTCCTGTAGTTCTAATTGTTTTGTGATTTAATTATTTGTATTAATTTCACGTATAATATAATTATATTTTGAAACTATTTTTGTATCACGCGCGTTAAAGTAACTGAACTATGTATGAATGCGCAAAAGATACAAATTATGGGAATGTCAAATATTCTGTGTAATAATTTTTTATTTGAATATTTTTAAGTGTCCTTTGTTCTATAAATATTAGTAGTCAAAATGTTTGATGGTAGACTTTTCAAATTCTGCCATTGTATGTTCTGAGCCAGAAATTTGTTTGTTCCGTCATTTGTATTTTCTGAGTGATTCGCATATAGTTCAATTACCTTAATATGTCATAAATTGACAGGGGCAGAGCCCGTGTATAAGTTACAAGTTCAGCCGAACTAAGCAACTTTGGTTATGTGATGATCCGGCCCGTCGTCACGTGAGTTACCGCCCCGTTTCCCCAATTTTCTGCTTCCTTATGTTTCATTATAGGAGTCTTGGGTATGAGTTGAATTGGATTGGTTTAAGATGAAAATGAGACACTTAGTCTCTTAAAGGAAGGCTTATTTTGGAAAAGTCAACCGGATGTTGACTATTGAGTTAGAGGGTTCGGATGTAATTTTCGGTGATTCGGTTTGCTTCGGGGGGTAATTTGTGACTTAGGAGTGTGATCGGAATTTATTTTTGGAGGTCCGGTGTATAATTAGGCTTGAATTGGCGAAGTTAATATTTTGGCGAATTCCGGTTGATAGGTGAGATTTTGATACGAGGGTCGGAATGGGATTCCAAGAGTTGCTGTAGTCTCGTTAGGTGATTTTGGATGTGTGTGCAAAATTTCAGATCATTCGGAGGTGTTTTGGTCGGGTTTTTGATCAAATGCGTAATTCGAAAGTTTTGGAAGCACTTAGGCTTGAATCCGATGTAATTTGAGGGTTTTGGTGTTGTTTGTGGTATTTTGATGATTGGATCAAGTTTGAATGATGTTTTAGGATGGGTTGGCACTTTTGGTTGAGGTCCTGGGGGCCTCGGGGTGATTTCGGATGGCCATCGGGATGAATTTTGGACTTATAAGATTGCTGCTGAGCCTGGTTTCTGGTATTTGCGCATCTGTGGAAAAGGTACCGCAGATGTGATTGCACATGTGCGGAAGAAGGTTCGCAGGTGTGGTCATTGGCTTGGATGGAAGATCTCGTAGATGCGGAAGGGGAGTCGCATCTGTGACACCACAGATGCGGTAGAAGAGTCGCAGGAGCGAGAAGAGGAAGCCATGGTGTTTCCGCAGAAGCGGACAATCATCTGCAGAAGCGGCGTCCACAAATGCGCAAAGAGGACCGCAGAAGCGGTTGTGGATTTAATGAGGATCCGCAGAAGCGGTAGCCGCAAATGCGGCAATGGAACCGCAGGTGCGAAAACCGCTGTTCAGAGAAGGGTTTTAAAGCTCATTTTGTTCCACGAGCTTAAGTTCATTTCTACCATTTTTGATCCACCTTGATAGCTCTTGGATGGAAATTGAAGGTGATTTCGACTAGGTGCAATTCGAAGTGAGTTCCTTGGCCTAAATACATGATTTAATGGTAGCATTAACATGAAAATTTGTGGAAATTTATCAAAAGAGGTAGCTAGGGCTTGGAAATTTGATATTTCAAAGTGAAATTTGAGGGGTCAAATGGACTCTGATTTTTGTAATTTTGATATGTGTAGACTCGTGGCGAGATAAGGAATCCGGTGATGTTAATTTTCTGATTTTTCGAGAAGTGGGCCCGGGGCTCGGGTTTTGCTAATTTCGTGAATTTCGATATTTGTCGAGTCTTTTCGATTGGGTCATGTTCCCTTAGCCTATTGTAACGTATTCGTTGTGGTTTTGACCAGATTCGACGCGTGAGGAGGTCGATTTGCGAGGCAAGGGCATAGCGAGCTAGAATTTCGGCCGGCTTGAGGTGAGTAATGATAGTAAATGATATCCTGAGGGTTCGAAACCTCGGATTTGCACAACGTAGTGCTGTATTGAGGTGAAACACGCGCTCAATGATGAGCACGGGGTTGTTTACTACTGGAGATTGTGACTTGGTCTGTCCCGTTTGATATTTTACTGTGTATTTGACTGAGCTGTTTTGTTTATCATCATGATTTGGGCTAGTTGCCATGTTTGGGGCCTCGTGCCGACTTGTAGAACCCTTATGGGTATTATAATTGATTTTCCTCACTTTACTTATTGAGAATCACATCCTCAGTCATATTTCTATTTGTTTAAAACAATGTGAACTGGTTTTATAAGTGTAAATCCTAAAATGAGGGAAACATGTGGGCTGAGATCCCTACTTTATACTATTGTGTCCAGAAATGACTGAGAAGGGTTGAGAACCCAACATTGAGGATGTGTATATATATATATATATATATATATATATATATATATATATTATGGATAGGGCTGCACGCCGCAGCAAATACTTATATGGATCGGGTTGCACGCCGCAGCAGTTGTTTATGTGGGTCGGGCTGCGTGCCGCAGCAGTATTGCGCTTGGGCTGTAGGTGCCCCTTTGGAGTCTGCACCCCTACAGTGAGTGCGGGTACCCATATGGATCTGGTTGCTCGCCGCAGCGAGATATGGATCAGGGTGCACGCCGCAGCAAGGTATGGATCAGGGTGCACGCCACAGAGGTTATTCTACGATATTATTCTGAGTATGATATGAGAGAGATTGAGCCCGAGGGGCTGTTATTGTGTTGAGCGGTTGATACACGGCCCGAGGGGCAGTGTTACTATTTATTTCTTAAATGCTATTTCACCTGATTCACCGGCTTTTAAAACTGAGATTTCATTTGACTTTCACTGATTTTACAGCTTTAAGTAATTTACTACCTGATATAGAACTGCCTTGTGCTGTTATTTGTTTTCTTACCTTCGGTTACTATTTATTATTATTGCTCACTTGGTCGGAGTACTCACATTACTCCCTGCACCATGCATGCAGATACAGGATTAGCAGCGTCTGCACCTGAGCACTGACATCCTTCCCTGATCAGGTAGCGAGATCGGAGCATCGAGGTAGCTGTTGGCGTCTGTAGCCCCTTGATTCCCCTATTTTTATGCTATTTCAGTTATTCTAGACTTTGTATCAGATATTCGGTTTAGTAGACTTATAGCAATTTTGTAGTAGCTCATGACTTGTGACACCCCGGTTTGGGCTATGTCGGGTTGGTTTCCTTCTGATTATCGCTGTTTTCCGCACTATGATTGTTTAACACGCGTTTTGGATTTATAATTGTTAATTAATTGCTTAAAAAGAAGTGTTGGCGTTGTTCTGGCTGGCTTTGTCTTCACGAGAGGCGCCATCACGACCAGGTGTTGGATTTGGGCCGTGACAAGTTAGTTTCAGAGCCTAGGTTACTAGGTCTCATGAGTTATGAGCTGGTTTAGTAGAGTCTCGCGGATCGGTATTGAGACGTCTTATCCTCGGGAGGCTGTAGAACCTTTTAGGAAGAACTTCACATTCTTGAAATTCTGTCGTGCGAACTTGTTGATCCGAGTACTAAACTTTTCTTTGTTCTATTCTCTCACAGATGGTGAGGACACGAGCTACCGGATGTGACGGCCGACCACCAGTACCACCCACTGAGGCCACTAGAGGTTGTGGACGCGGTCGTGGTTGTGGCAGAGGTAGAGCAGCAGCGGCAGCACCTGGGGATCCTCTAGTTGCCCCAGCTCAGGCCCAGGCTCCAGCAACACCAGTTTAGGCACCAACTGTGCCCATTGTGATTCCGGGTCTTCAGGAGACATTGGCCCAGATATTGACAGTTTGCACGGGCCTGGCTCAGGTGGTTTCGGCCACCAGAGCAGCAGCAGCTACTTCACAGGCCGGGGGAGGCAATCAGACCCCCGCTGCTCGCACACCTGAGCAGGTAGTGCAGGGATTACAGACTCCAGAGGCACCTCCGCTCAGCCAGTTACTCCAGTGCAGGAGTTCAGGGTTCCAGTTATGCCCGAGGACGAGCAGCGTCACCTCGAGAGGTTTGGTAGGCTCCAGCCTCCAACATTTAGCAGAGCAGAGGGCGAGGATGCCCAAGGTTTTCTTGACAGGTGTTAGTGTATGCTCCGTACAATGGGGATCTTTGAGTCCAGTGGTGTGGCTTTTACTACTTTTCAGTTTACTGGAGCTGCCTTCACTTGGTAGGAGGCGTATGAGCGGTGTAGACCGGCTGGTGCAGCACCTTTGACTTGGAAGGAGTTCTTCACTCTAAGGGTGTGCATCTGAATCGGTTTATCGATAAATCGAATCGATTATCTGTTATCGAAATCGAAATCGAAAAAATCAAAACCTTATTGAAACGATAACGATAAGCATATGTACAAATTGATAATCGATAAGTAATTATCGATAAGGGTCAAAATCGAATCGATAAATCGAATGCACATCCCTAAACTGTAGACACTTATAAAATGAGTAATTACCTATTTGTGTAGATTAATATAACATACAGAATGTATATATATTCAGCTACTATTTTGAAAGCGGCTATACAATATCATTTTCCCTAATCCATACCCTTTCCTTTACTCTAAGTCCCTTACCCTATTATTTCCTCTCTCACATTTAAGGAATGATCATATTTAAAGATCAAGGGAATGAAGTTCAAATTAATGGAAAACAGAATTAGCCGTGATGATGTATTTTGTTTTTTTATACCGTTGGAGTGTTGGTGGCATACATTTGATCCCTTACTTAAGTTTTGTTGCATGTGCTTGTTGACACAATTTTTATGTTATAAATGGTGTTCGTCTTATTTTAGCTTCTTTTTGTCCATATTAGATAGGTGCGTTTGTAGCGATATACTTTTTGTGGAATACCGCAAATTTTCTTATTGGTGTAATCGATAACCGAATCGATAAGCCCCCAAAATTGATAAATCAAAACCTTATTGAAACGTAACGATAAGCATATGTATAAATCGATAATCGATAAGTAATTATCGATAAGGGTCAAAATAGAATCGATAAATCGAATGCACACCCCTACTCCACTCTTTTCTTGGAGAAGTATGTACAACAGTCCCACAGGGAGGAGCTACGCAGGCAGTTTGAGTGGCTATGACAGGGTGATATGATAGTGTCCCAGTATGAGATGAGATTTTCAGAGTTGGCTCGTCATGCAGTTTGGCTGGTTCCGATGGATCGTGAGCATATTCGGAGGTTTGTTGATGGTCTCAACTACCCTCTTCGTGTTCTTATGACTAAGGAGTGAGTGCTGGGTGCCACATTCGAGGAGGTGGTTGATATAGCTTGAGAGATTGAGTCGGTTCGCCAGCAGGATCGAGATGAAAGGGAGGCCAAGAGGCGTCGAGGTCTTGTAGTTACAGTGGCGCTCCTTCGAGGGGCCAGTTCCAGCAGGGTCGGGGTTGTTCTTTCAGGCCCGCTCAGTCAGCACGTCCCGAGTATTGCGGGGCATCTTCAGGTCGTGGTTATCAGGGTTCTCAGCAGTCAGCCATCTCTCAGCGCTCTTCCAGCACAGAGTTCATCTCTTGCTCTGTCTGATCAGGGTTCTTCCAGGCCGAGTGCATCAGCTAGTCACTCTGGCACGAGGGGTTCCCTTCAGTCCCAATTCCCAGCACCCGGGAGTTTCTATGAGTGTGGAGAGTTTGGGCATATGCAGAGGGAGTGTCCTCGTCGTGCTGCTAATTCATCTCAGCAGAGGGGTCAGCCCTCATCTTCTGGTCCAATTTCTTCAGCACCCACCCCGCCAGCTAGGGGTGAGGGCCAGGTAGCCAGGGGTCGCCCCAGAGGCGCAGGTCGATCGGGCGGTGGTCAGGCTCGTTTTTATGCTCTTCAGGGCAGGACAAATGCCATTGCTTCATATGTCGTCATTACAAGTATTATTTCGGTCTGCCACAGGGATGCCTCAGTCTTATTTGATCCCGGTTCCACCTATTCTTATGTGTCCTCATATTTTGCTCATCATTTGGGTACGACCCGAGGGTGTCTTGCTTTATCTGTTCATGTATCTACCCCGATGGGCGATACTATTATTGTAGACCATGTGTGTCGGTTGTGTTTGGTGACTATTGGGGATCTGGAGACCCGAGTTGATCTATTGCTATTGAGCATGGTGGATTTTGATGTTATTTTGGGCATGGACTGGTTATCTCCGTATCATGCTATTCTGGACTGTCATGCTAAGACAGTTACTCTGGCTATATCGGGTGTACCGAGGATCGAGTGGCGTGGCATGACTGGCTATGTTCCTAGCAGGGTGATTTCATTCCTAAAGGCCTAGCGTATGGTTGGGGAAAAGGGTTGTTTTTCATATTTGGCATTTGTGAGGGATGTTGGAGCCGAGACTCCTAACATTAATTCTGTCCCAGTTGTGAGGGAAATTCCCGATATTTTTCCTGCAGACCTGCTAGGCATGCCACCGGACAGGGTCATTGATTTTGGTATTGACCTGGTGCCGGACACTCAACCTATTTCCATTCCTCCGTATCGTATGGCACCAACGGAGTTGAAAGAATTGAAGGATCAGCTTCAGGAACTCCTAGATAAGGGGTTCATTTGGCCTAGTGTGTCACCGGGGGGTGCACCGGTTCTATTTGTGACGAAGAAGGATGGCACCATGAGAATGTGCATTGACTACAGGCAATTGAACAAAGTAACAATGAAGAACAAATATCCTCTGCCTCGCATTGATGATTTATTTGACCAGCTTCAGGGAGCGAGGGTGTTCTCCAAGATTGATCTTCGTTCGGGCTATCACCAATTGAAGATCAATGATTCAGATATTATGAAGACTGCTTTCAGGACTAGATATGGGCACTATGAGTTTCTTGTTATGTCCTTTGGGCTGACTAATGCCCCAGCAGCGTTCATGTATTTGATGAACAGTGTATTTCGGCCGTATCTGGATTCATTCGTTATTGTTTTTATTGATGGTGTACTCGTGTAGCCAGGAGGAGCACGCACATCATTTGCGAGTTGTATTGCAGAGTTTGAGGGAGGAGAAGCTTTATGCAAAGTTCTCCAAGTGCGAGTTTGGGCTCAGCTCAGTATCTTTCTTGGGGCACGTGGTTTCCAGCGAGGGTATTCAGATCGACCCGAAGAAGATAGAGTCGGTGCAGAGTTGGCCTAGACCGACCTCAGCCACAGAGATTCGTAGTTTCCTTGGGTTGGCAGGTTATTATTGCCGGTTTGTTCAGGGATTTTCCTCTATTGCATCGCCCTTGACCAAGTTGACTTAGAAGGGTGCTCCATTTGTATGGTTGGACGAGTGCGAGGAGAGCTTTCAGAAGCTCAAGACAACTTTGACCACGGCTCCAGTATTGGTTTTACCCTCAGCCACAGGTTCTTATACTGTGTATTGTGATGCTTCGAGAGTTGGGATCGGATGTGTATTGATGCAGGAGGGTAGAGTTATTGCTTATGCTTCTCGTCAGCTGAAGCCCCACGAGAAGAACGACCCTGTACATGATTTGGAGTTGGCTGCTATAGTTCATGCTTTGAAGATTTGGAGGCACTACTTGTATGGTGCATCTTGTGAGGTATTCACCGATCATCGTAGTCTTCAGCATTTGTTCAAGTAGAAGGACCTTAATTTGAGGCAGCGGAGGTAGCTAGAGTTGCTTAAGGACTATGATATTACCATTCTGTATCACCTGGGGAAAGCCAATGTAGTGGCCGTTGCTTTGAGCCGAAAAGCGGTTAGTATGGGGAGCTTGGTGTATATTCCAGTTAGGAGAGGCCCTTTGCAGTTGATGTTCAGGCTTTGGCCAATCGGATGGTGAGATTAGATATTTCGGAGCCTAGTCGGGTGTTGGCTTGTGTGGTTTCTCGATCTTCCTTGTATGATCGCATCAGAGAGCGCCAGTATGATGATCCACATTTGCTTGTCCTTAAGGACAGGGTTCAGCATGATGATGCCAGGGATGTGACCATTGGTGATGATGGTGTGTTGAGGATGCAGGGCTGGATTTGTGTGACCTATGTGGATGGGCTTCGGGAGTTGATATTGGAGGAGGCCCACAGCTCGTGGTATTCCATCCATCCGGGTGCCGCGAAGATGTATCAGGATTTGAGGCAACACTATTGGTGGAGAAGGATGAAGAAGGATATAGTAGGGTTTGTGGATCGATGTCTCAACTATCAGCAGGTAAAATACGAGCATCAGAGGCCAGGTGGTGTACTTCAGCGGATGATTATTCCCGAGTGGAAGTGGGAGAGGATTACTATATATTTTGTGAGTGGTCTCCCTCGGACTTTGAAGAAGTTTGATTCGATTTGGGTGATTGTGGACAAGCTAACCAAGTTCGCGCACTTTATTTTGGTATGTACTATCTATTCTTTGGAGCGGCTAGCAGGGATCTTTATCCGGGAGATTGTTTGATTGCATGGTGTTCCAGTGTCTATTATATCATATAGAGGTACTCAATTCACTTCTCAGTTCTGGAGGACATTTCAGCGAGAGTTAGGTACGCAGGTAGAGTTGAGCACAGCATTTCATCCTCAGACGGACGGGCAGTGCGAGCATACTATTCAGATATTGGAGGACATGTTGCGTGCCTGTGTTATTGATTTTACGGGTTCTTTGGATGAGTTTTTTCCGCTTGCCGAGTTTGCTTACAATAACAGTTATCAGTCGAGCATTCAGATGGCTCCGTATGAGGCGTTGTATAGGAGGCAGTGTAGATCTCCGATTGGATGGTTCGAGCCCGGCGAGGCTAGGTTATTGGGGACAAAGATGGTTCAGGATGCCTTAGAAAAGGTGAAGTTGATTCAGGAGAGGCTCCGTACAGCACAGTCGTGTCAGAAGAGCTATGCGGACCGGAAGGTTCGGGACGTGTCTTATATGGTGGGTGAGAAGGTGTTGCTGAAGGTTTCACCCATGAAGCGTGTTATGCGGTTTGGGAAGAAAGGGAAGCTGACTCTGCGGTTTATTGGACCTTTTAAGGGACTTAGGAGGATTGGGGAGGTGGCTTATGAGCTTGCCTTGCCGCCAGCTTGTCGAGCGTGCATCTGGTATTTCATGTATCTATGCTCCGGAAGTATGTTGGGGACCCGTCTCATGTATTGGACTTTGGCACTGTTCTGTTGGATGATGATTTCACCAATGATGTGGATCCAGTGGCTATTTTGGGTCGTCAGGTTCGAAAGTTGAGATCAAAGGATATAGCTTCGGTAAAGGTGCAGTGGAGAGGTCGGCTCGTGGAGGAGGCTACTTGGGAGACCAAGCGGGAGATGTAGAGCCAATATCCTCACCTGTTTGAGGCTCCAGGTATGTTTCTTGACTCGCTCAAGGACGAGCGTTTGTTTTAGTTGGGGAGGATGTGACGACCCGGCCCGTCGTCACATGAGTTACCGCCCCGTTTCCCCTATTTTCTTCTTCCTTATGTTTCATTATAGGAGTCTTGGGTGAATGAGTTGAATTGGATTGGTTTTAGAGGGAAATGAGACACTTAGTCTCTTAAAGGAAGGCTTATTTTGGAAAAGTCAACCGGATGTTGACTGTTGAGTTAGAGGATTCAGATGTGATTTTCGGTGATTTGGTTAGCTTCGGGGGGTGATTTGTGACTTAGGAGTGCGATCGAAATTGATTTTTGGAGGTCCGATGTAGAATTAGGCTTGAATTGGCGAAGTTAGTATTTTGGTGAATTCCGGTTGATAAGTGAGATTTTGATCCGAGGGTTGGAATGGGATTCCGAGAGTTGATGTAGCCCTGTTAGGTGATTTTGGATGTGTGTGCAAAATTTCAGATCATTCGGAGGTGTTTTGGTCGGGTTTTTGATCAAATGCATAATTCGGAAGTTTTGGAAGAACTTAGGCTTGAATCTGATGTAATTTGAGGGTTTTGGTGTTGTTTGTGGTGTTTTGATGATTGGAGAAAGTTTGAATGATGTTTTAGGATGGGATGGCACTTTTGGTTGAGGTCCCGGGGACCTCGGGGTGATTTCGGATGGCCATCGGGATGAATTTTGGACTTATGAGATTGCTGGTGTGCCTGGTTTCTGGTATTTCTGCATCTGTGGAAAACGTTCCGCAGATGTGGTTGCGCAGGTGCGGAAGAAGGTTCACAAGTGCGGTCATTAGCTTGGATGGAAGATTTTGCAGATGCGGAAGGGGAGTCGTATCTGCGACACCGCAGATGCGGTAGAAGAGTCGCAGGTGCGAAAAGAGGAAGCCATGGTGTTTCCGCAGAAGCGGACAATCATCCCCAGAAGGGGGTCCGCAAATGCGGAAAGAGGACCGCAGAAGCGGTCATGGATTTAATGAGGATCTGCAGAAGCGGAATTTTAACCGCAGAAGCGGTAGCCGCAAATGCGGCAATGGAACCGCAGGTGCGAAAATTGCTGTTAAGAGAAGTGTTTTAAAGCTCATTTTGTTCCGCGAGCTTAAGTTCATTTCCACCATTTTTGATCGACCTTGAGAGCTCTTGGACGGAAATTGAAAGGAATTTTGAGTAGGTGTGATTGGAGGTGAGTTCCTTGGCCTAAATACATGATTTAATGGTAGCATTAACATGGAAATTTGTGGAAATTCATGAAAAGAGCGTAAAGCTAGGGCTTGAAAATTTGGTATTTCAAAGTGAAATTTAAGGAGCCAAATGGACTCCGATTTTGGTAATTTTGATATGTGCACACTCGTGGCGAGATAAGAAATCCGGTGATGTTAATTTTCTGATTTTTCGAGAAGTGAGCCCGGGGCTCGGGTTTTGCCAATTTCGTAAATTTTGATATTTTTCGAGTGGGTCATATTCCCTTAGCCTATTTTAATGTATTAGTTGTGGTTTTGACTAGATTCGACGCGCGAGGAGGTCGGTTTGCGAGGCAAGGGTATAGCGAGCTAGGATTTCGGCTGGCTTGAGGTGAGTAATGATAGTAAATGATATCCCAAGGGTTCGAAACCCCGGATTTGCACAACGTAGTGCTGTATTGTGGTGAAACACGCGCTCAATGACGAGCGGGGGGTTGTTTACTACTGGGGATTATGACTTGGTCCGTCCCGTTTGATATTTTACCGCGTATTTGACTGAGCTGTTTTGTTTATCATCATGATTTGGGCTAGTTGCCATGTTTGGAGCCTCGTGCCGACTTGTAGAACCCTTAGGGGTATTATAACTTATTTTCCTCACTTATTGAAAATCACATCCTCAGTCATATTTCTATTTGTTTAAAACAACGTGAACCGGTTTTATAAGTGTAAATCCTAAAATGAGGAAACATGTGGGTTGAGATCCCTACTTTATACTATTGTGTCCAGAAATGACTGAGAATGGTTGAGAACCCAACATTGAGGATGTTATATATATATATATATATATATATATATATATATATATATATATATTATGGATCGGAGTGCACGCCGTAGCAAATACTTATATGGATCGGGCTGCGCGCTGCAGCAGTATTGCGCTTGGGCTGTAGGAGCCGCTCTGGAGTCTTCACCCCCACAGTGAGCGCGGGTACCCATATGGATCGGGTTGCACACCGCAGCGAGATATGGATCAGGCTGCACGCCGCAGCGAGATATGGATCGGGCTGCACACCCCAACGATTATTTTATGATATTATTCTGAGTATGATCTGAGAGAGATTGAGCCTGAGGGGCTGTTATTGTGTTAAGCGGTTGATACAGGGCCCGACGGGCAGTGTTACTATTTATTTCTTAAATGTTGTTTCACCTGATTCACCAACTTTTAAAACTGAGATTTCATTTGACTTTCACTGAATTTACTGCTTTAAGTAATTTACTGCCTGATATAGAACTGCCTTGTGCTGTTATGTGTTTTCTTACCTTCGGTTATTATTTATTATTATTACTCACTGGGTCAGAGTACTCATATTGTTCTGACTGACCTTGTCTTCACGAGAGGCGCCATCACGGCCGGGTTTGGGATTTGGGCCGTGACAGATTCAAATCCTGTACTTGTTTGAAGAAATTCATTGAATACGTATAAATCACTAAATTTGGAACCTAATAACTAAAATACCGAATCTTTGTTATTTTGTCCATAGAGGCACTGTTTCTTTTGAGTATCTATACGAATTGCTGACTATATTAATACTTATATTCCCTCTTTTTGATGTCATTAAATATTTTATGCGGTTGATTTTGCAATGGGAAAGGCAATTACTCAGGATTTCTCAGCTTGTTTTGATCTGTATGTCGAAAGTGGATGGAGAATTCAAGTTTAATCCCCTAAGTGTCAACTTCTTGATAGAGGCAACGAGATTTCTCTTTGCAATAGCAATCATTTTATTCCAGGTACATATCTCTGCTTTTAGTTTTTTTCTCATTATATTTTTCATTTTGAACCAAAAGTGAAAGTAATTGATACATGCGTGATGAACATGCGTAACAATTTCGAAGTCAACATCATAGCATTGGAGTGCTTCAAAGGAGTCAAGAATAAAAAAGATATACTTGTAATAAATAACTAAGCTCCTTAGAATTAGCTTAGGGGTATTTGGGTCATTTGTAGCGAAATACCCACTCTAGTATAAATAGCTCTTAAGACTTTTATTTGAGGTAGACTTGATGAATAATAAAACTTGAAGACATGTAAGTCTCACACTCTTTCCTTATTTTTTAATTAATGCATTTATGTTTATGCCTTTCATTCTTTTTATTGCTTTGTTTATACTTTCATTAGTGCTAAATTAATCTTAGTTGGTGAGCAATTAGTAGTGAATGCTTAATTGCTTAATTACTTTATCCGTGTTTTCAAGAGTTGCCAATCTCGTGAGGGTTTTCATAGCTTAGAGTTACAATTGATTGAGTTCATAGAGGTAATTAGGCTCCAAAGCCTAATTGGTTCTTGTTCTTCCAATCAATTGTAGGTCTAGTTCTTATTGTTGATTCCATGTATTTTATCATACTAGTTATAATGTACGTGCGTTGCACGTACATTTTGTATTTTTTAATAAAAAATACATGAAATATAGAATAAGAATAAATTATATGTATAGCAATTGACGTCAAGATAGATGCAACATTTATTTAAATAAATAAATAAATGTTATTACACCCACGAAAATAGTTGTAACGATCCGATCGGTCGTTTTGAGTACCAGCGCTCCGTTCAGCAGTCAGAGGCCATGAACAGCTTCATTTCGGGTATTATGACTTGTTCGCGTAGTCGGAATTTAAATTCAGGAAGATCAGAGTTAAATTTGAATGAAAATTCTCATTTGAGAAGCTTAAAGTTGAAAGAATGAACTAGGATTGGAATTTTGAGTAAACGATCTCAGAATCAGGATCTGAAGGTTCCAGCAGGTTCGTATGATAATTTCGGACTTGCGCGTGTGCCCGGATTGGGTTTTAAAGAACTCGGGTGCGTTTTGGTGCCTATTGTAGAAGTTAGCATTTTAGAAGGAATTTCTTAAGTTTGGCTTGAAGTGCATTTCAATGTTATCAATGTCCGTTTGGGATTCCGAGTCTGTGAATAGCTCCGTATGGTGATTCTGGAGTTGGTAGCGTGATCGGAAGTGAATTCGGAGGTCCGTAGGTCATTTTGAAGCCATTTGGCTAAAGATAGAAATTTGAAGGTTTTGGGAACTTTGACCGGAGGTTGACTTTTTGATATCGGGGTCGGAATCCAATTCCGAAAGTTGGAGTAGGTCCGTAATTTCAAATATGACTTGTGTGCAAAATTTGAGGTCAATTGGACGTGATTTGATAGGATTAAGCATCGGAAATAGAAGTTGGAAAGTTCAAAGTCCATAAATCTTGAATCGGGGTGTAATTCATGGTTTTGGCATTGTTTGTTATGATTTGAGGCCTCGAGCAAGTCCGTAATGTGTTTTGGGACTCGTTGGTATGATTGGTTGGGGGTCTCTGGCACCTCGGGTGGATTCCGGGTGGTTAACGGATCGAAAAATGGATTTGAGAAAAAACTGAGGTTGCTGGTTGCTGGTATTTCCGCCTCTGTGGAAAAGGGACCGCAGAAGCGGAATGGGAGCCGCTGGAGCGGTTTATGGTCGAGGCTTGGAGACCGCAAATGCGGTCAAAGATCCGCAGAAGCGGGACCGCATCTGCGGAGGGAAGATTGCAAAAGCGAAAATGGCGAGTTCAGTGGTAGTCGCAGAAGCGGCTTGTTTTTTTGCTAAAGCGGAACCGCATAAGCGGTAATATTTTTGCAGAAGCGGAAATGTCTGGAGGCAGAAACTTGTTTTAAATCGCGATTGGGAGTTCATTTCTCTCATTTTTCATGGCTTGGGGAGCTTCAAAGAGGGATTTTCATCAACAATGTTAAGGTGAGTTATTTCTACCTATTCTGAGTTAAATACATTAATTATGTATGGATTTTAGTATGAAAATGGGAAGAAAATTGAGGGTTAGAGGAAAACCTAAAAATTTATAATCTTGGATTTTAGCCACGATTTCGAGTATGGAATTAAGAGAAAATTATATTTTTGAGTTCGTGAGTTCATGGGTAAACCTTATATTCGAGAAATTTTGGAATCCGGGCACGTGGGCCCGAGGGCATTTTTGTCAACTTTTCGTTCGGGGTTAAGAATGGTTATAAATTGGGTTGTAAAGTATAATTGAGCATATATTAATGGATTTATATGATCGTTGGCTAGTTTTGGAGCATTGTGCGTTGGTGCAAGTCTTCGGAAGAATGTAGAATGCAGTTGCGGATCTTCGGAGCGAGGTGAGTCTTCTTTCTAATCTTGTGAGGGGGAATTTACCCCATAGGTGAAGTGATTTTTTATGTGCTCCTATTTGTGGGGGCTACGTACGCACGAGGTGACGAGAGTCCGTGCGTAGCTACTATCATGTTATTGTCTGGGTAGTTAGGACCCATCAGCATGTTATACTTGAATTAATTATGAACCCATCGATGACTTGGATTGTTTAAATCACCCTTGATTAGTAAACGAATTTAAAAAGAGATTAAACATCATTTCCTGAATTGTTAAACAGAGAATTGGTTTTATTTGGATAATTATTCCCCGATAAAATTCTAATTGGCTATCTGAGCACGTATCTTATGTGTACCTGCGTCGCATGGATGATTCGCGAGCAGGGTGATTGTTTATTTTATGTTGACCGCGTCGCATGGATGATTCGCGAGCGGGGTAATAGATCACATTTGAATTAATAAATGGATTTCTATAAAAGGACTTAAGTTTCGTTTTCTCAAATTATTAAAGAGGATTGGCCTTTCTTGGATGATTGCTCCCTGTTGACTTCTGGATTGATTGTCTGTCTGTGTGTGTTTATTTTGGAACGGGCCGAATGCCTCGGCAGATTAATAGATGCATCTATAGGCGCGCCGTCGACCCTCGACAAGTGCACATTTATTTCTGTTGGATCGGGCCGTCGCCTCGATATGATTTGCGCATGCTTATATTGCTGCCTGGACTTATTTAAGTTGTTACATGCCTCACTATGACTCGAGATCATATTGTTAATAATGAAAAGAAATCTTGGAAATTTCCTATGAAAGAATTATGTGTTTTCTTGTTTCCTCTATCTAGATAAAAATCATGTTAAAAAATAAATCCACTGTTCGATATATATATATATATATATATATATATATATTGAGAATAACTAACCGTTGGACCATTAGAGTGTGTCAAAGTTGACCATCTCGTCTCTACCCCTTTGGGATTAGGCGGGACACTCACTGAGTACACGTTGATTACGTACTCATACTACACTTCTGTGCATTTTTGTTGCACAGGTATATATACCTCTAGCAGCCTATTGGGCGTAGCAGCATGGATGACGCTGGGACTAGGTGAGCTGCATCTTTGAGGCGGCCACAGCTAGAGTAGTTCCTTCCAATGTACTGTATTTACTTTCCGTCCACTGTATTCCGGGAGGATGTTGTATTTTATTTCTCTTATCAGTAGTCACTCATGTACTTGTGACACCGGGTTTCTGGGATGGTTTACAACGGATTTGTACTAATGGTTATTATTTAAATTTGAATTCTAGTAGTGAACTTTTATTTATAAAAATGGAAGGAAAAACCTTAGATTTTCAAAAGTATTAAAAGAGGAATTGATTGATAAGTTAGTTGGCTGGCCTGATAGAGGTGTCCGGCGCCACCACGACCCTTAGTAGATTTTGGGTTGTGACAATAGTTGAGCTTCAAATAATCAGGTATCTTCTGAAACTACAAAAATAAAAACTTAGGTGTGTTAGTTATAATACTATAATTATAAGTATTTCATTAGATGAGATAATAATATGTTATGTTGCTATATCTGAACTTACATAATTTATAGATGATTTTCTTGGTATTTGGTGCATGGTTTTATTAAAGACTTTATTGTGACAATCCGATCCGTCGTCACGTGAGTTACTGCCCCGTTTCTCCCATTTTCTGCTTCCTTATATTTCATTATAGGAGTCTTGGGTGAATGAGTCGATTTGGATTGGTTTTAGATGGAAATGAGACTCTTAGTCTCTTAAAGGAAGGGTTGTTTCGGAAAAGTCAACCAAATGTTGACTATTGAGTTAGAGGGTTCCGATGTGATTTCCGGTGATTCGGTTAGCTTCGGGGGATGATTTGTGACTTAGGAGTGTGATCGAAATTGATTTTGGAGGTCCGGTGTAGAACTAGGCTTGAATTGGCGAAGTTAGTATTTTGACAAATTCCGGCTGATAGGTGAGATTTTGATCCGAGGGTTGGAATGGGATTCCGAAAGTTTCTGTAGCTCCGTTAGGTGATTTTGGATGTGTGTGCAAAATTTCAGATCATTCGGAGGTGTTTTGGTCGGGTTTTGATCAAATGCGTAATTCAGATGTTTTGGAAGAACTTAGGCTTGAATCCGATGTAATTTGAGGGTTTTGGTGTTGTTTGTGGTGTTTTGATGATTGGAGCAAGTTTGAATAATGCTTTAGTATGGGTTGGCACTTTTGGTTGAGGTCTCGAGGGCCTCGGGGTGATTTCGGATGGCCATCGAGATGATTTTTGGACTTGGTGAAATTCTGATGTTGCTGGTATATGGTGTTTCCGCATCTGCGGAAGAAGGGCCGCATATGCGGTTCCGCACATGCGAGAGGTAGGTTCGCAGGTGTGAGTTCTTGTAAGGTTGGCTGTTTCTGCAGGTGCGGGCTTGGGGCCGCATCTGCGATGCCGCAGATGCGGTAGATGAGTCGTAAAAGCGAAAGGTGAAACCATGGTGTTTCCGCAGAAGCGGACAAGTATCCGCAGAAGCGAATTCTGCAAATGCGGATAGAGGACCGCAGAAGCGGTTGTTAGCTTAATGAAGATCCGCAGAAGCGGAGGTATAACTGCAGAAGCAGTAGCCGCAAATGCGGTAAAGGAACTGCAGATGCGAAAATCACTGTTCAGAGAAGGGTTTTAAAGCTCATTTTGTTCCGCGAGCTTAAGTTCATTTCCACCATTTTTGATCGACCTTGAGAGCTCTTGGACAGAAATTGAAGGGGATTTTGACTAGGTGTGATTGGAGGTGAGTTCTTTGGCCTAAATACATGATTTAATGGTAGAATTAACATGGAAATTTGTGAAAATTCATCAAAAGAAGGTAAAGCTAGGGCTTGGAAATTTGGTATTTCAAAGTGGAATTTGAGGGGTCAAATGGACTCCAATTTTGGTAATTTTGATATGTATAGACTCGTGGCGAGATAAGGAATCCGATGATGATAATCTTCTAATTTTTCGAGAAGTGGGCCCGGGGCTCGGGTTTTGCAAATTTCATGATTTTCGATATTTTTCGAGTCTTTTCGATTGGATTATATTCCCTTAGCCTATTGTGACGTATTCGTTATGATTTTGATTAGATTCGACATGCGAGGAGGTTGATTTGCGAGGCAAGGGGATAGCAAGCTAGGACTTTGGCCGGCTTGAGGAGAGTAATAATAGTAAATGATATCTTGAGGGTTTGAAACCCCGAATTTGCACAACATAGTGCTATATTGAGGTGAAATACGTGCTTAATGGCGAGCGTGGGGTTGCTTACTACTGGGGATGTGAGCACGTGATTTTTGTCTCGCTTGAATTATTCCTATAGAATTCATAAAATTAGGATTTTTCTTTTAATTATCTAATTTTAGAATTTAATTGCATGATTTTGTGTTTGATTGCATTTTGTGTGCATTTTTAGTTTTTATAATTCATAAAAAATACAAAAAATATAGCACCTTTGCACTTAGGATTCAATTTTATATTTTTTGTTTTATTAGTTAATTAATATTACCAAAAACAAGAGAAAATAACAAAAATAGTGATTTTACAGTTTTTTTTAGTTTTCTTTTTAAATTGGGACTTAATTAATTTTAGGAAAATTAATTAGTTTAATTCTAGAATTAAATCAAGTCTTTATTTTTTAATTTTGCATTTAACAAAAACAAAAATAAAAATGAGTGAGATAAATGAAAAGAATTAAAAAGAGGTACAAAATCAGGTTGGCCCAATTTTGGGCCAAATTGTTTGATCCCAGCCCAAGCCAATTCCGCCCCAGACCCATTCAAAACCCGGTAAATGAACCCAAGGCCCATCTTAGAAACCCGGTCCAGCCCCCTTCTAATTGAAACGACGTCGTTTCATGGTCTTTGAATCAGGACCGTTGGATCTCATCAATCCAACGGTCCGGAACTAACTAGGTTTAGGGTATTTAAGTGTCGGACAACTCCCCCCTACCACCCAAAGTCGTCGCCTCTAATACCCAATACACACGAACCCTAGCACTACCGTCCGCCGCCGGCCGAAAATCGCCTCCGCCGGCGGCCAGTCTCCAAATAACCCCAAAAATACACCATGGATTCCTCTCATTCTCCTCTTTCCAAACCCCCAAACCCCGTCCCTCAAATCCCAACCGAACTTCTCGAATCTTAAATCAAATGAATCGACCAAAACCCTAAATCATCCAAATCCAACCAAACTAACACCACACAGCCTCCTCACCTCCCTCTTTACGAACCCATAGTCTATAGCCTTCGAATGTCACCGGAGCTTCTCGAATTTCAAATCTTAGAGTAGCAGAACCCTAGAAGTTCGAATTGCTCGAGTTCTTCCCAATTTCCTGAGTCCAGAGTTTGACTCGAGCCACGAAATAATGTGTTAGTTTGTTCTTGGTGAAGAACAAACGTTTACATCACTCCGATGCTCGAATCGGAGTTCAGCCTTGTTCAACCTTGCATAAGTAAGTTTTTCTTTTCGTTATTGTTTGATTTCTCTGTTATTAAAATTAGTTTAAGCATAGTTTTCTTTTGTTAATCCATAATCAGTGTTCTGGGTTTTTTTAGTTTAAGTCTTTGATTGCTTCTCTGCTCGTTTTAAGTCAGTTCAAGCTTATGATTTAGTATTGTTGATTAATTTTTGCTTATTCTCTTAGATTCATGTTTAATCGATAATTGCCACTGGTAGCTGTTAATTATGATTTTTAGTAGTTAATTTAAGATTAAAATAGGATAGTTTAATTTTGTTAATTGAAAAACTGTTTGGTTATAGTTGAATAGGCCAGATTTTTTATTAACCATGGTCACTTCTTGACCAAATTACCAGGGTAAAAGGGGCTGTTTTAGTTTAGTAATTCAGAATCAAATTAAGGGTAGTATAGGTATTTCAAAATGAAGAATAATGCAGTAACTGAAATTGAAAATCCCTAGAACCTTCTAGATGGGATTTTAATTGGAAATTTAGAAAGTTAGTAGTGTTACTTGGCCAACAAGGCATAAAATGAGGGGTTTAATAAGCTAAAACCTGAAAAATAAAAGAGGGACTTAGGGGTAAAATAGAAATCTGAAGACAACCCTAGTTTTGCCTATAAAAAAGGCATACCCCTTGCCTTGCGGAAGAGGTTTTCAGAGAGGGAAAAATCTGGAGAAGTTTTGAAGATTTAGAAGTTTTAAAAAAAAAAAAATCTGAAAGATAGAGAGAGGTACTGAAAGGTTTCTGCAATTCCAGGCAGCAAAAACTCCAAACAAAAAACACTATTCCATTGAAATTTCTTAGGAAAGTCTAGGGTTCTAGCTTCTGAATCAAATTTCCAATCTCATGAAGTTAAAAAAAATGGTGTGAATTGTCTGGTGGTTTAGTGGCTGAGATTCAGAGGTTCCTGAGGTTTATTTCAAGTCAATTTTGGGTCATTCAAGCTTATTTTTGGTTGTTTACTGGTTGTGCTATCTGAAATCAACTCCTGGGCTGCTTGACACTATTTTCTGGGTTTAAAATCGATCTGATTGCTGTTGTGTGTTGCCGTCTGCCTAGCTAAACTCAATTTCACTTCATTTTGTGCAAATTTCCAGGTACATTTTTGACTCAAGTGATATTGAAGATTAGATCAACATGTATGAACAACATTTGAAGTTAAATGATGAAGAGTTGTTTTGTTTTCACATGAATTATCTGCGATTATTATTTAGCTTAAATACCTAGCTTAATATTATTTTTGGACAATTGCTTTATTTGTATATATAGGACTATTTGGACTGTGTTAGACTGTATTGCACTGTTGGATTGTATTGGACTGTTGGATTTTCATATGGAATGGGTTCGTATCAAGTTTAGAATATGATTTGGTTTACTCATGTTAGCTCTAGTCCTGTTAGAATGTATTAACGTAGACTTGAAACAGAAAATAGACTATTTTGACTTAATTTGCTTATCATGTTTGTTTTGTTAAAATTTTAGAAACAAATGGTAGTAGTTACTTCTGATGTTTAGTCCATGACTAAGTCGTTTAAGGGAGTTATTGATCGACATTAAAGGTCATTGGATTTCCAAATTTAGTGTAATAATTCATTAGACTGCAAATAAGTTGAAACATGAGTTTTGAATTTTAAACGATTGAGAGTTGCCAGGTCTAGTTGAGCAAAACCAATATCGGATTGAGGGCTCATTATGGGCCAAAACAGCCCACACTCTTGTGTAAACGAAATTTGGACCTGTTGGCTTAATAGTAGGCCCAGGTATTATTAGCCTTTGTATAATAACAAGCCTAGTCATCTAATAAGCTATGAGACCATGAAGTCTTAATTCAAGAGTATTAATCCTATTTCGCTCTCTATTTGGGCCTGTACAAGAGGTCCACGATTGGGTAACACCTTGAAATCTGACCGAAATGCCTCATACCTGGGCTAGTGTTTTAAGACCAATATGCTAAAGATCTGATTTTTTTTAAGTTATTGGTTCAATTCTATAGTACAATTTTGGGCCTTCCAAGTTAAGTAGCATGTTTGAATTAAGAGGTTTTCCTCTTGTTTAAGTGTGGACTTAAGCTTAAGGCCTGAATTCCTTGAATACTTTTAATAATAGTAATTAATAATGCTAATTAATTAAGGACCTTTAGAGACAATCATCAATAGAAAATAATAGTTCATTTTAGGATATCCTTAAAAAAAAATGGTGAGGTGCGCCGCGCCAAACAAAATTCATAAATTGCGTGGCCCTCTTTAAATACTCCTATTAAAATACTTAGAAACTGGGACGTGCCATTTAGTGAATTTTCATGGCCCCCCGCAAAGTTAATAACACGTTAGTCACTTTAGGCGCATTCTTTAATGAATTTACCCTCTTAAACTCGAGTGTGCATTTCATACGACCCAAATCGAAATCCCAAAACGTTGAATAAAATGTGTCGAGGATCCGGGTGCATTTCATGTGACGTGATCCAAAAACATGTTTTAAACGACGTTCAATTTCCTTAAAATTAGTTAAAAGCGATAAATAATTTTTAAAATTTTATTGTAGGATGACATGTATTAAAATTAGATATTAGGCCATTTAAAATAGTTTAAGCGGCCGTGCTAGAACCGCGGGATCTGGGTGTGCCTAACACCTTTCCCCGGGTCAACAGAATTCCTTATTCAGAATTTCTGGTTCGCATATCATTCGGAAAGTCGAAAATTTCCTCGATTTGGGATGCAAGAAAAACCGATGACTTGGGACACCAAAAGCCAAACCTATCCCAAGTGGCGACTCTAAATAAAAATGAATAAATAATTCCATTTCGAATAATGTCACTTTAAATGGAAAAACTCCTTTATACGTTATCCTTCGGGGTAGGTGTGTAAAAAAGGAGGTGTGACAGCTCTGGCGACTCTGCTGGGGAAACGAACCCAGAATTTCAGTTCAGGGTTCAAGAATTCGAGCTTAGAATAACTGTTATATTTGGCTTTATCTGATTTTCCTACATGTTCCATGCTATATGTGCTAAATGCTTTACCGCTTTGATATTTGTGAACTGTATATATAAACTGTTGCGAAACCCTCACTCTTTCTGAGTCTTCTACATCATGGAGAAGGGTGCACTTCGTGTAGCTTCTCTTCTGTTTAGAGTCATATCCCATTTAGAACGAGGTTCAGATAAGTTGCTAAGTCGGCGGAGCTTCTGTATCCCCGGTAAGCTGCCCCCCTCGGCTCGAGTTG